>JAGSMT010000524.1:0-130284 GCA_029286875.1 Lamproptera curius
AATTCTTTGAGAATTTATGTGTTTGCAAAAAGACACGAAACTTTTTAAGTCTTTCGAGCGGTTCATATATTAAAAACGTTGTAATATAAAAGTTTATGGATAAATATTTGCTTTCAACGTGTAATTTATTTCATTTAAATTATACTAATGTAATTGTTGTGTGTAAAATACTTTCTATATAGGTTAATAGCATTTTAGTTATATATACACAAAACAACATGTATACCCATTTTTTTGATATTTAACGAATTATGCATTGCGTTTAATTAGGCAAAGTATATGTTTATTAATGTCTAAAGTGCTATTAATCCGCATCGAGCTGACGTAATCTAAAGGGCTTGTAGTTTTGCCAATTAAATGTAAATTAACCCGACATAGAAAATTCAGCAAGAATTTTAGAATAACAGTTTGAAACAGTGCCATCGAAATATAGCCCAATGTTAGCGTTTGATAAGAAAATATTATTTGGCCTAGAGTGGGTTGTTCGCTAAATCAATAGAACTTATTGCTTGAATTCAGCGAATACTTTAACCAAAGTTGATGTATATCTGTAATAAAATTTAATTGATTACTAATATATTGCTTGTTCTACTGTTACATTTTTTTTGTTTCACACATACAATAAGTTTAAAACATCTCAAAATCCAACGCTGATCCATAAAATGTAATGTTTCATCTTATTTTGTTCGGAAGCGGAAAGGAACACTTTTCTGACAATTAATTCTAATTAGTGTACATTTATGCAATGAAATAATTTTGTGATTATATCGTTTCAAATGTGATCTAAGATTAAATTTGGTCCGTGATTCAAACGTGCCTATGGAGTGTATGCGTTCCATTTGCAGTGGTCAGAATTTCAATCGTGCCGCATTATCAGCATCTGTTTGAGTAGTGTTTATGTTGCACGATCGATATAACGATGTCACAATATGCATGAATATTCACATTCAAATATCTTTATTCAAATAGGAGTGATACAGTCACTTATTGTTTACCAAACGCTAATACTTGTTCGGAAAAGGACGCCTCTGATTTTACAAAGAAAAACAACAGTGTCAAAGAAAACAACAGTGTGTTGTGCTCTCGGTCGACCGGACCAGCCGCTCGATCCGCTCTGCTACCTGCGCCATCCTTGGCCCACCCGTGGCCACACCTCCCCCGACGCCGAAGTGGCAGAAGATAGAAGACGCCGAGTCGCCAGTCATCGTGTCACCGTGCAACAGTGCAGTGTTAGTGTCGGTGTGCCGGTAGTGTCAGTGTCGACGCGTTGGGCGTACGCGCCTGCGCGCAGATAGCTGTGTAGCGTCCGGTCGGGTGAGTCGTTCGATTTTGCCTAATCATTCAATTTTCCCTTTACAGCGTTCAGACACCTTCTGTAGAGATGTAGAACCTTATATGTTAGTTTTTTTGCCAATTAAACTCATTTGCCACTACACCGCGAACGTGTTAAATTCTAAAATCAACACGCACACCACCACGTATTTATTTTCTTACTTAATTGCTAGTTTGCTGCATTAGGCAGCAACAGGTATTCACCTAGCGCTCCTAAAGCGCTAGTGTTCCACACGTTAGGTTTACACCTCCCTGCTCACTGGGGCGGGAGGGTAGACCAACCCCGGCCTCACTGGGGCAGCTGCCTGCGTTAAATTAAATTCATTGCTAGTTTTGCAACATCGCCTAACGATGTTGCATTTAATCGGAAGCCCTAGAGGGCATAGGCCTCAACTTTGAGGACTTACAAAACAAATCGCCGGAAGCGATTAGAAAGCCATCCGCATGGCAGTTATCGCCAACGGTGGCGCATCAGACTCGTCGTCCTCAGACACAATAACGCCAGATAAGCCCAAGAAGGCAAAAATCGCGCTAATAGGGCCGCGTCAAATAAGTCGGATGAGTCGAAACTCATCCGAAACCACAAACAACGTCCGACTCCGAAATGGAAGTCGAAGTAAACGTAGGCTCGGACAACGGAGAATCCGAGGACGCAGGAGGCTTTCTGCCCATTCAATCGCGCAAGAAAAAGCGCAAAAATAGGTCATCGCCAGCATCATCGCCGACACCGGACCCGCCAACTAAAGCGCCGAATCGTCGCACCGATTTATCGGCCCCGAGGCCAGTAGAGCCAACCCCCGCCGCCTCACGGCAACCACAAGCTGCTTCACAGCCGGCCGCATCACGGCCCTCAACATCTGCTGCCTCTCAGCAACCCGCGCCCGCTGCCTCACAGCAAGTTCAGTCTCACTCAGAGACAAAAGCCACGCCGATCTACATTAGGTCTAAAGAAAAGTGGGCCGAACTACGGTCTCGCCTATCCAACCGCGTCAAATTCACGGCCAATGATTCCGCTAGTGGGATCAAAATCAACTAGAGACGTGCAAGCGCACCGCGACGTCACTAAATATCTGCTCGAGAAGCTATATCACATTCGCGCTCCCGGAAGAGCGCGTCCTTCGACAGTGGTCAAAGGGCTGCCGAAGGAACTTCCAACCAAGAAATCTTCGACTTCATCAAGTCGGAGATATTCCCATTATTCCGCTCAGAGCTGTTCCATCCGCGGACAAAAGGCTTATAATGTCGTCCTTCTGACGCTCGAACGCTCTCAAGAGGGCAAAGAAAGTTTATGATCTGAAACACATATGCGACATCGGTCGCATTCGTTTAACGCGCCGCATCTGAACGGCCTCCAGGGCAGTGCCACACTGCCAATTATTCGGACACACGGCCCGCAGTTGCCACGCACGACCCCGTTGCGTGAAGTGCCTGGGGACCATGGCACCCAGACTGCGCCGACCTCGGACCGAGAAGTCCTGCAACGTACGAACGCCGGCATGCGTAACTGCCAAAGCCCAGGCCACACGGCCAACTATTTTAGGGTGCCCTAAGGCGCCAAAGCGGAGACCACCTCCACCATCCACCATCCCTAGGCGCCCACCGGTGCCATCCCTCACCTAATTCCCGCCCTCCGGCCTGCCCCGGCGTGGAGATTCCAGCGCTCCGCGTAACGTCCCCATGCCAGCGTGCAACAACCAGCACCGCAACCTGCGCCGAGCGCTCCGCGTAGCGCCGCACCTCGCGCCGCACCACCAAGCGCCCCGCGAGCCTCCTCACAGCAGCCATAGCAATGGCGGCACTGGGACTAACACCGATGTGTTAGTTAACACCGTTGACTTCGCGGAAGTCGATAGGCTCACCGCGAGCTAGATGCCACCGTTGGCGATTTACGCCCGCTTAGCTGTACTCCGTGGTACAGAAATCTAATCGAACTTATTCTGTGGGAACTAAATGGCTAGCACACCCACAACTTTTAGAAACAACGGCCCGGGCCGCGTAAAGCCACGCGCATTCAACTTAGTCTTTTTAACGCAAACGGTCTCGCAGAACAAACGACCGAAGTCAAGAATTCCTTCCTTGAAAACGACGTAGACATTCTACTGGTGCAGGAGACATTCCTAAAGCCGGAAGAGGAGATCCGAAGAGTAATTTTAATATCAAGAAATGACAGGACCGGCGCTTCACACGGCGGCACTCTCATTATTATAAAAGATCACTACACTGGCATTAGCTAATCGACACGCTCGTCGAATCTAAAGCATTTGAAGCCTCGATCTGTAGGTTAGCCATGTCAGGGTCACGCCGATTACAATAGCTTCGTTTACTTACCATGCAGAGAACCGCATGCATCACTCAATCCGATTTCGAGACGCTATTATCCTAGGAGACGCCGTCATCCTCGCCGGCGATTTCAATAGCAACACACCCGATGGAACTCATACACTACAAATCCGCGGGGTCTAGCATTAGACGAACTATCTGACCAACTCATTTCAGTGTGGTTGCGCCGTTGATGCAAACACACTTCCCACTAGTGGGACAACGACCGGATGTGCTGATATTGCTATCGTAAAAACGTCAATCTCGCTCTTAGAAGCGAGGTCATCGATGACCTAACCTCAGACCACCGTCCCGTGCTCTTAAAGCTAGGACCCGCAAATCACCAAAACACAGTTCTAGAACTAAAGTCGACTGGCATAAGCTCAAGTCACAGCTAGACTCTACTAGCTCACCTCACCTGACACCATCCCCAATAATCCGCTCACGACGTGAATCTCGCCGCTCATGCGTTCACAAGTCATGTCCAAAGTGTCGTCGAGGTCTCCTCGAGGCAAATCCCAGTGGAGAAAACCCCGCTGGGCCTTGCAAACGACATCAAGGACCTGCGACGCAAGAGAGCCGCGATTCGCGCCCACGATTGGTATCCAGCCGAGCGAAACCGAAGGCAGCTACGCGCCCTTGAACATCAGTCCAAGATGCGCATAGCTGAATTCAGGAACGATCGGTGGGATAGCGATCGAGCAACCCATCCCTCATGTGGCCTTCTGGCGCATTCCTAAAGCCTCAAAGGCGGCGGCAGCCATCCAACTATGCCGCCACTCATCCAACCGACAAGCCCACAGCGTTTCTCGATGAGGAAAAGCCGAATGTCTGGCCGACGAGTCTCGAGGCTCAATGCTCGCCCAGCTCACAACGGTGAGCGCCGCTCATCTCCGCAAGGTAGAGAGCGAGGTTGACCGGTTGACGCATCTACCCCACGCGACGTACTCACACCCGTAACGGAAGCGGTCAGATCGATAATCAAAAAGCTTAAACCACGGAAAGCCCCGGGCACCGATGGCATATCAAACCGCGTCATAAAGATTCTTCCGACTCATCTCATCAACCTCTGGTCCCTAATTTATAACGCAGCTCTTCCAAGGTATTTTCCAAACACTGGAAGGATGCTGAGTTATAAGCTTCCTCAAACCGGAAAACCTCCCAATCAACCTACCTCCTATCGCCCCATTAGCCTGCTTAAAGGCTTCGGGAAAATCTATGAAAGACTAGTTTTGACCCGCCTACAGGACTTTATGCGGACTGGGCTTCCTCAATCCAGTCCAGTTTGGCTTTCGGCCAAACACCCTGTACACATCAGGTGCACCGCATCACGGACACATTAAATCCCGCATGACACGGGCCAACACACAGGAGCGCTCTTCCTCGACGTGGCGAGGCGTTCGACAAAGTATGGCACGACGGGCTTATATCAAGTTATAAGCTCGGCGTGCCTGCTCTCGTACTCATCATACGAGACTTTCTCTGAAGCGAACGTTCAGATACCGCGTCGAGGGAACAAAATCCAACCTCACCCGCTACTAGCCGGAGTACCACAAGGCTCAGTGTTAGGCCCCGTCCTATTCACCCTCTAACCAACGACATCCCTCGAAACTATAAAGTTAGCACCGCCTTGTTCGCAGACGACACTTGCATTTTTCATCCGGAATATGTCCTATATCCATCTAACGACGTCTCCAAGTCGCAGCCAGACGCTTCGGTGACTGGTTTCCGACGTTGGAGAATCAAATAAACCCTTCAAAGCGCGGCGGCAGTCTTGTTTTACACACAGAGAATGCCGACGATCCCATCCATGATCCGACTTCCTAGACCACCCAATTCCATGGTAAACAGTCAACATACCGTAACCTCGATAAATCCCTCAGCTTCGTCTCGCACATCAAGCAGGTCAAAACAGAGCGGCCTACGTCCTAGGTCGCCTGATTCCCTAATCAATCCCAAAGCAGTTGTCTCTGCGCAACAAGGTGTTGCTATACAAAACAGTTATCCGTCCAATCATGACTTACGCCAGTCCGGTGTTCGCTCATGCATCCCAATCCAATATCCACAACTCCAAGCCCTGCAAACAGGTTCATACGCAGGGCCACGGGTAGCACTGGTGCGTGCAACCTGACCTGCATGTGACCTGGAATTGCCCTCCATTCATAACTTTAAAACAAGCATCTCATCAAATTTTTCGACCTCGGCTTCGCAACATCCGAATGAGCTGGTACGTAACGCCGCCGATTACGTACCACGCAAATTAGTTCATCCTAAACATAGGAAACACGTCAGAATGGGCGACCGCGCCATACTTACAGATCCGGACGACGATATAACGATCGTGCAAGCACGTGTTAAATCGTACTATCGAACACCTATTGCCCTCGCCGCCGAGGGCAAACGCATACCCGTACAACAGATTTCGGCACATACCAGGCCGATTCTCACCAACTAGATAGAGCGTGTTTTAGCTTAAAAATTAACATGTCCAAAGCAACTGATCGAGCCGAGGTCGGCCACCGGGCGCCTCGATACATGTGCTAACGGGTTAGAAAGGATCAAAAGCGACTAACCGAGCCGAGGTCTGGCCCTCCTGGGCACCCTCGATTAGATCGCTGACGGTTTAAAATAGTAGCAGCTCGAGCCGAGGTCTCCTCTGGGGACCCTCGAGCTAAGCCAACAAATTAAGAGGTGAAGCCTGGCACGCTTAAAGTTGCACAGTCCCTCGACTCCGCCGGGTTGTAATGGTTTACTCCACCAACGGAAGCCATCAAATAAACGATAAACTCTGATTTTAGAAGAACCGGCGAAAGAGTCTCAACGTAAATATAAAGAACTCACTTTTTTTCTCAATTGATGCAAAAATAAGTGTCCATTGTACTTAAAAATAATTCATAAGGTACAATAATAAAATAAGCAAACTATTACTATATTAAAATTTGTGTCCAATTGATTTTTAAACTCTTATCCCTGCATATTTCTTAATGGTCGCGTTGATAACATTTAAAATATTTCAATTGACGTGTTCTATTATATTTTTGCAAAAGTTTTTCATCGCTTTTTGTAAAATAAAGCGTAAAACTTGACCTTCAAACCTTCGTTATTAGGTGAAAGTAAAGGTACTTTTTGCTTCATTATTATCTTATCATATTCAGAAAGAGCTAGCGGGAGAGATAGGGGAAGGGCAAAGAAAATACTCAAGAGAATAAGCCGTTTAAATAAACCATTTTTATGGATTGTATTGACGGCCTTAATTTAGTTACTCAATTTTTTTTTTAATTTTATTAGAATTTTTAATTTATGTCATGTTTTAAATATTAGATTGCTTCAAATAATTAAGTTGGCATTTTGATTTATCATAGCTTAATGACATTAATGTTCTTACTTCAAAACGAAGCTTATTTTGGCAGTATTTTTATTGTGCTTTAAGCGACAGTGAAAATGTCTTTTTAACGTTTTGTACTTGCAAAAGATTCCACGGATAACTTCGCAAAAAATATATATCTTTCATGCACGCTTAAACATAAAAATAAAAATTTAAACGCATCAATATAAAAAAAAATACCAATTAAGAACTCCTTAAAATATTGTCATAAATTTTATTAAAATTTAAAAATTTAAAAGCGTCTTATACTTATCATTTGAAAATTCTGGCCACCTTAGAAAAGAAGTGATAGGTATAGAATATTTGTGGTGCGTAAAAATATTTTATAGTTCACCCATACTAATAAAGAACAGTTATAGAATGTTGGAAAGTGCTAAGCCAACTTCAATGAAATATGCATCCAAAGTTTGCCACAATTTCGTCGAGTTTCTAGATTCTAACCAACGACAAAGCGTCTGGGCTTAATATAATTACCTAAACATGACTGAAATTTAAATAATGATATGATTTAAATAACAATATAATTACGCATTACGTATTGCCTTTTTCATAGTTAACAACGTTAGGTAGAATATTTGTAGAAGAAGGTAAGAGAAAGTATTGTGGCGACTAATCTCAATACTCAAAAAACGCTAACAATATTAATATATAAGGTAACTGTGCCCGATATGCTATATTAAAACTTGAGACAGGCAAAAACATCTCCTTGGACACCCATATTTTCTTAAACTCGAATTGGTGTCACTTATTTCAATACCCTACATTCTTAATGATACCACAATACATATAAGCTTTAGGGTGGCTTTAAATAAGTTCATGATATCATTAAATTAATAATTAGGTTAGCTTCTTTTAAACTTTGAATGATGCGGATTAGAACAGAACAGACTCTCAAATAACATATTATTACTTAAATGCAAGATTTACGCGAAAACATATGATTTAAAATAGACTTTATGGATTGTACCGCTTTTAATTTTTTTTACAACTTTCTTGATATAATATAGCTCACAATCCTCAGTATTTCTAATTATTACTGAATATACTGAATATTTACTACTGAACCGATTTGAAATATTCTTAAACTACTAGAAGTCTATGTCTTCACGCAAATTTATTCCAACAATCTTAAAATAAAATCGACAGAGCGGATGACATTATGCTAGTTGTTAATAAAATGTTGTCTTGAAATTATTAGCGCTTATAATTACACAAAAATACTATTCCTACAACAATTCAGCCTTTATTGTAGCTGACTATTAACCTTTAAAATAAAAAAAAATAAATATTAATAGTTTCCAGTAATTTACTATCAACGAATATTACCAAGACCGTAACATAGTATATGCAGAACCAGAATAAAATAGACTGGGAAGTTAAAGATAAGTTACTGTTGTATTAGCAAAGGGGCTCATTAGGGCTTATTTTAGCGTGAGTTTTGCTTATTTAGAATTCCAAAACATGGTTCTAATGTTCTTTATGATTTTTAAAAGATGAAGCGACGAAGTTCTAGTCAATTTGTTTCAGACTTGTTTCGTTAAGTTTGTTACACAGTGGCCTTTTAATCAGGAATCAAATAAGAAAAATGCACAATGCAAATAGGTAAATTTAAAATGGGAAAGAGAGGAAGAAACTATATCACGACATAGTTTCTTGCATTTTACACAAAACGGAGGTCACTGTGAAATTTTTCGACGGATACTAAATTATCTCAAGTTACTTTTACTATTAAAAAAATACTTAAAGCATGCACTCGTTACATTTCATATTTTTTTTTGTAAGTAATTCAAATTCAGATATCTTTATTCAATATAGAAGTGTAACACTTGTTTATTGTTTGTCAAGTTCCCTACCACCAGTTTGGATTATCACGCCTGTGACCTGAGACCGACAAAAGAAAGTTAGAGGGCCTTTTTTGTCATCTTTTTAAATAATTCATATATTCATGTTAGCTATATACATTCGTGTGTGATCGTTTATAAATTAATTTATTATAACATAAATTAATTTATAAACGTATATACCTTAACACATACATTTATTTACATCTTTTATAAACTGCCTCCGTAGCCTATAGGTATGGCCGTGTGCTTTAGAAACCGAAGGTCTTGGGTTCGAATCCTGCGCGGACTAGACAAACTTTTCTTGTTGTTGCCTAGTTGGTTAGGGAAATTTGGGCCGATCACCCAATTGTCTGAAAAGTAAGATGATCCTTGCATCGGATGGGCATGTAAAAATTCGATCCACCCAGCAATCCGCATTGGACCAGCATGGTGGGATATGATCCAAAAACCCCCTAATGGAAGGGGGTGTATTAGGAGAGGCCTATGTCTAGCAGTGGACTATCACAGGCTGATGATGATAAATTTATTATTAGTTAAATTATGAACGTTTACTGGAACTTAGTCGTAAAAGCGTACATTGTACATAACCACCCCCGTGGCCTAGCGGTATTGACCTTTGCTTTAAAAACTGGAGGCATTGGACCAGCGTGGTTGGATACGGTCCCAAAACACCCTGATGGAATAGGCGTGCATAAGGTAAGATCTATGTCCAGCAGTGGACTAACGCAGGCTGATGATGATGATGATACATTGTCCCATAAAAGATTTACTTATTCTTCGCCGTCTAGTCGCTGAAAGAATTAAATTATGTTTCTTTCATGTTACGTGCATCCCAATACCTGAGAATATCATTTCTATTTTTCTAGTACATACATAATGTATATTTAAATGTGGCGTCGCATTATGAGTATTAAAAATGTTTTAAACAAATAAGCTATACGAGATACTTCTTAATTAAAGAGCTTTCAAACTTTGAATTTAGAAACGCAACTATAACGTTTGAGTAATAGAAAGTAGGAATGTAATATATAAGGCCTGGTATATATAAGTTCAGACACCTTTAATACGGGCTTTGGAACTCACACTCAAGGGCGTGTACGTTGCACTCAAGCGCAACCTTTTCAAAGGACAAAGTTTGATATTAAATTTTCAATAAACTTTCTACAAACAATAAGGTTAGTAAAAAGAAGCAAGATCAATAAGGTATGTATATATTGAGTTCAATGGAAATATTAATTTTAATTTTAGTAGAAAACAAAAATGAAAGATTAAAATAAACACATCAACTTTCTTAATCGACATTAGTTTTTCGTTTAGATGAAAGTGGATGCTATGCCACATCCAGCCCTGGCGAGGCTGAAAATTAACGGCCAGTTCTTATCGTGATATTTTGACCTAGAGCTTGCAGGACATTATGCACAGTCTAAACTAATACAGGCGATGTATTAGCCTCGCGATGAACTTGGCTAAGATGAAACTAATGTTCAACAAACATGTTCTCCCGTGACTGATCAATGCTGATGGCGTTACTTTCGAAATCGTCATAAGTATCTTTTACCGAGGCTATTTGCAGCTAGGAAGCTACAGCATATAGAGAAAGGTCTTTAGGAAGGTTCAGTTTGGCTGGGCAGCATTTAGGAAGCTGAACTACGTTGTGACCTCGTAACCGATACCGCAGTTTTCGAAATGAAATGTTTTGAATCAATGCGTTCTCCCTGTGACCTACAGCGCCAAAACATGCTTTTGACTGCAGGACCGGTCCAAAAGTTAGTAAACCTAAAAATAAAAAATATATATTATTATTATAGAAGTAATATATGCTATGGCAACAAACGTGTTGAGACAAGACCTATGTCACCGACAATGGCGAAACAGTTATATAAACAAGTTGGTTTTAAAGTTCGCCATATTTTTATACATTATTTATAGTATGTAAAATGATATAATTAAATTAAAGCTACGAAAATGCATTTAGTAACAGTCAAATCTTTAACTAACTTTTGCGTTAATTAGTTAAAGGACAATACCAGTAAAACTAAAACATACATTTACAATTCTTTAGTAAATAAATACATATTATATAGACACAAACACCCAGACACGTGAAAAGCACAATATTTTTCCCGTGGTGGGAATTGAACCTAAACCTTTTGGCGCAACAGTCAGGGTCACTCACCACTGCGCCAAGTGGATCGTCAGTAATTAAGGTATATAACGTTGTTTCTATTGTTTAATTATTCATATTTTTTATTTTATTTATAAAAATAAGTAACTTAAAGAAATAAGTAGCCTAGCATTTAAGTTAAGAAAGAACTTTCCATTTCTACTTACGATCACAGCTATTAAACATCCCTTATTCCATAACCGACATTGTTGACATTATGATTATTTGAATAATCTTATTTTCCTACTCGGATATTCTCTAAAGTTAGAGGAATAAAAGCGAGTGCCTATAAATACTCATCGAGTGACTAATCTCTTTCATTCTTGCGATGATTTCTTGATATTTGTTTCCGACTTTCGTTTCCAATCAAAAATATTCCTGACTTACTTTCAATGAACCCGTAAATTTTTAAGTTTTAACTTTTTTTTATTGTTAATTTCTAATTTTTTATTTATTTTAAAAATTTAAAAAGTACAAATTTTTAAAAAAACAAAAATTCATTGTATTATATATTCAAAATTTAAATTCCGGGCCTTGAAAAATTTAAATATCCCCAAATTGTTTTAAATAAGTCCACCGAAACTGTTTTCCGCCAAAACCGAAACCAAAAGGGTTCAAGTAGCTTTTCCCGGGAAAAACAAAACCGAAACCAAAACTCACGGATCAAATATAAAAAATTTTAAAAATCAAATAGGGACTTTTCCCTTTTCTTTATTTTGTCATAATGGATACGTATATTAAACTTATAAACTTTTTTCAATTCTAATAATATTTTAATTAAAAATATTAAAAATATTTAATTTCTTTTAAAATAAATTTCTTTAAATATGAGTTATTAATAAATAAATTAAAATTTTGACTTTAATTAAGACTAAAATATTGGTATTTTAAATCTTAAATTAATCTTTTGTTTGTATTTTGGTTCGAGGGGATCAAAAATAAAATGAGATGATATGACTAAATATTAAATTTTTTTCACAAATCTCGAGTCAAATAAACCAACCACGTTCCAAGTTCAATGTTTCATTCCTTTAAAAAGGTTTCTTGGTCCTTAAAAAGGTCACCACGTATCTTTTGTTTTGTTTTAAACTTTTCCCAAAGATTAATTTGGAAAGAAGATTAAAATATGGGCAGATCTGGGAATGGGATCTCGACCTTGTACCTAGCATGCTGGTGGGCCTCCCTTGAACCTATACGCCTTACGTTGTCAAGATGAACCGCCGCCCCCAGCTCCCCGTTCGGTTTGCCTCTTTTTTTCTTGACGCATTTCTCACCTCTTATTAAGCTGCAAATCAATGGGTTCCGCTCCCGGGTTCAAACAACAATATCCTTTGGTCCCAAAATATTGAAACCCGCGAAATACAACACCACGGCGAAGTTCCTTGGGAAAACCCGTGTTTAATCCCTGCCCCAAAACTTTTAAAGTTTTTAAAATCTTCTTAAACTATAATCTTCAACTAAATCTTCTAAATATCTTAAGTCGATTTGTTTCTGATTCTCAACACCCATCTTGGAGACTTTTCTCATATTAAAATTTTTGTTCTTTTAAAAATCCTCTATAAAATCCTTTTTTCATGGATTAGGTATCAGATATTAATTCTTTAAATCCTAAAAAAGTTTTTTCGAATAGCAAATATTCTTTTGTTTCTTGTTATTACTGGCTTGATGGACGTCTGCAACCATGTTTTTGTTTCCTTGCGTTCTTTAAATTAAAAGCTTTTGGCAAGTTATGACAAAAACAGCTCTTCTTTTGCCTTTGACCCTTAAGTTTGCTTTTAACTTTTTAAATGGTTTTTACACTGGGCCTTAGGTTTTCTTTTTTTTTCGGCTTTATTGGAAAAAGTTTTGAAAAAATAAGATTAAAAGTTTTTTATTAACAAAAATATCAGCTTTTCCAATATTATTTTTTTTTTTTTGGTTCCTTATAATTTAATTCTTTAAATTAAAATCTTTATGGGCAAGTTTTTTAAACCAAAGCCAGTAAACGTTCCCAATTTAACAAATAACAAAAGGTATCAAGACTTTTTATTAAAATTATTCAATTAATAATTTTAAATAATAAATAGCCTTAAATATTCGCTCAGTCTTTTTCAAAATTCATTTGTAATCGAATTATCAAATTTTTTTATTTTTAAAATGACATAAAAAAATAGCCCCGCTGAGTTTCTTTCCCGTTCTTCCTCAGGTCTGGCGTCCTTTTCCAAACCGGTGGAGGTGTTTGACAATCAATAACAAGTGTAAACTTCAATACTGAAAAAATATTTGTTTGAATTTGAATATATATTTTTTATCTCCTATATTTTTCCTCCTCAATTTCTTTTGTCAAACTTGGAATGTTTGTCTGAACAAAATCGACTGATCAAGCCGTTGTACAATTCGTTTTCTTTCCTACTTTTGAACGAAAACACCCAAACCAGTTCGGTTTCGGCAAAATTTTCCCAAATTGGCCGAAAAAACTCAAAACGATTTTTGGAAACTAGGGAAAAAAAAACCGAAAGTTCGGTCGGAACTTTTTAAAAATAAAACTTTTTTTGCTGTGAAATGTTTTGGTGGTAAATGAACGATGTTAAAAAAAATGTTGAAAATCTTAATAAATAAAGTTTTATCAAACGCGGACTTAAACCAAAACGAAAATGTAGTTTCTTTTTAGATTTTAAATTTTAATGGAATATAATCATCTCATGACTATTCTTTTTCAATATTGGAGATATTTCAACTTCTAATTTTTAAAATATGTTTTTTTAATAAGGCATAATCCTGTTTGGGAATCTGTATTTGTTGGCTTTTCTAAGGTTTATAAATAGAACAAAAATTAAAAATTTTTAAATTTGCAATTTCATTAAAAACCCTGTCGACAACTGAATATAAAATGTTTTAAAACTTACTATTCTCCAGAATTTTTACTCAAGTTTTTATTTTCGTTTCCTGCGTTTTTGAGAATAGGACAAATTAAAAAAAAAAGACGGTGTTTTTCTTTCACAGAAAAATGAAATTTTTATAAAAATTTTTTCGTGGTTATTTTGATTTATGCTCAAAAATTTTATTGGGCCCCGGGTATGTGTTTGCCCTCCTTGTATATATTATCTCAAAGTCCTCTTTCCAATTTTAAATAATTAATAATTAACATATCTTAAACACTGAAGTAAGTATTAAAGGTTCCATCAAATTATGAGGTTACAGGGTTAAGATAAAACTTTGCCTTTTGTTTTCCTTAGGCGGCTTCCTCCCGACCTCTTCGGATATTGAATCGCAGACGAAGAATTAAATAGAATGTTATAATTCCCTAATTTATCATCATCATTCATCATTATCGGGCTGTGATGGTCACTTCCTGGACATTGGCCCCGACCACCCTATCCATTAGGAGGTTTGGACCATATTACCACGCTTTGGTCTAAAGGCGGGTTGATGGGTGGACCGACTTTTTACCCATCCAACGCATGGGCTCCATCTTACCCGACAATTGGTTGATCAGGAAATTTTCCTTTAACCAACTGAAGGCCTTTGAAACTTTGCAAGAAAGTAATAAGTATTTTTTGATAAAAAATAGATAAACAATTCATATTGATTAGATGGTAGTTTATATATTGGTGAAAATTATTTCCCTCTTCCATATGTTTAAGCTAACAAAGGGGAAATTAACGTTTCAACATTCCACCGTTACCTATTACGGATATTTGAGTTTAAAGTTTTAAAAACTGGCTGAAAAAAAATTGTGAACTTACCAAATAACTATAAAGATAAAAAAAATTCCGATTTTAAAATCAACAATGACACACACACCCTTATAATACATTTAACCTAACAAACTGAAGGCTTAACTCGTCTTCACGTTAACCAAATTACCATAACTTTTAAAAATCCTAGCAGCCGTGGTCACCCGTGGCCCCGACCGCCCGCTGGAAAAAGTGTTCGAAACGTCCAGGAAATTTAAAAATGTAAAATAAACCGCGATAAAATCCGAAAGTAATTTTTTATTTAATAAGATCGTATTTATATAAAATATAACCAAATTATACGTATGTTATAATTAAATTCCAAATTGTTTTAAGTCAACTTTACAAGGGTTATGCTAGTGTTCTTAACGTAATTGTCAGGGTAATTAACCAATTATTCTCTTACCAATTTTATTTCTTTTTTTGTATTCGGGCCAGACGGTAATTTTGGGGCCCACCTGATGGAATTGGTCCCGACGCCCGGGCCATTGGCAATACTGATATCACCAACGCGCTTCCTACCGTGAGGACATAGTATTTAAAGTCTCCGTTTACCCGGTAAGATACGCTGGCTAAATCCTTAAACCGGAACCGTGGTGTTTTCCCTACTGCTTTGCGGTGAAAAAACACCGCAGTGGTTTACCAAGACGGTCTTCCTACCAAACCACCTGACCGGTGGTGGATCCCCTGTTTTTTTGTTTTCTCGACATATTATTTTTTAAATATATTGGAAATTAATATTTTAAAATAAAAATGGGATCTTATCAACAAATGCAAATGTTTCCCTCTTTTTTCAATTTAAAGTGAAAAAAATAATGGGAGTAAAAATATTTTGTAAATATAATTTAAAAATGTAACAACAAAATTACTTTTATGTCTTTTGTAACAGAAATAAGGAAAGTTAAAAAATAATACAAAATTTAAATAACAAAAATCAGTTTTAATAAACTTTCAAGACATTTTGGATGTTAAATTGGTTGCTGGTTTAATTTCTTTATAAATAATTAACTATAGTGAAATTTTTTTATTTTTAACTTTTATTTAAATATAAAAGCACTATTTTAGAATAGGTAATTTTTTCCAAAGAATAAGGCACTAATAAAAAAGAATTAAATAGGAAAATTTTTCTTTAAAGTGTACTTTGGACAATATTTCTATTTTGCCCACAATATAAGAAATTGATGAGATTCCTTATGGCAGGCTTCCAAATGTACAGAATCTTTGTTTCCAATTAATTTTACTTACAAGGGAAATTGAAGAACATTATATAGAGGATAAAACGTAAATGGAAAATTTGAAAAAAATCAATCCAATTCTATCATAAATATCCTAAAATATTTTTTGACTATGTTTTTCTTCCAATGTTAAAGGACAATTTAATGATTTTTTTTAATTTATAACCTAAAAGGTTTTTAAAACCATTGGCTTTAACCTTCAATTAACTTCTATAAAAACAAATTCCAAGTACTGTAGGAAACAAATTTTTTTATCAATTGGTTTATTATTGGGGGTTAAGTTAAAGGTCGGTAATATTGGGATGCGTACTGTTCCCCCCAACCCCCCCTATGGGTATGGGCGTTTGCCGAAACCGGGGAGTCGTGGGGTTCCGAATCCTGCGGGGACTCAAAAATTTTTTCTTGTTGTTTCCTGGTTGGTTAGGGCAACAAATGCGATCCAGCCGTCGGATGGGCATGTAAAATTGATCACCACCAACCCAATTGGACCAGCGTGGTGGGATCGGTCCCTAAAACCTCTAACGGGTGGCCAGGGGAGGCCTTGTCCCAGCAGTGAACTATCACAGGCTGATGAATGATGATGATGTGTTAACCCGCCAAAATGGAGATATCCCATGTGGGTTACAATGACAATGTCGGTAACCTGGTTTCGAAACCCGGTCCAAAATAAAAATAGTAAATTTAAATTGTTATATAATTTAAAATTAAACGTAACTAGTTGTTTAAAGATTGGCCAAATGTCTTAAACTAAGGCCTTATAATCCTTCCCATTTAACAGTATCCACGTCTTTTCATTCAGGTTAATACTGACGGTTACCTATCCGTGATAAAGTCATCCGTCTTTCCGGAACCCTTCTTTGACTTTAATAATTATCCAACCGAACACCATGATCTACTAAAGTTTATAATGTTAAACAAAACTCAATCACCAAAAAATTCTTGTTTAAAATTACACATTTTTGAACATTGTTAATTGGTTTCGTTAAAGGGTTTAATTAGGAACAAAACGTTTCCAATTTTTCCAGGCACGTAAAGGATTTTTGACATACTCTATTCAGCGTTTACTATTCTTTAAAAACTAATTAACTTTTTAATTAAGCTGTTTTAAATTTCCATTTTAAGAATTCATTTCGGAAAATAAAATCCTTGACTAAAAACTTGCCTTCAAAGTGTGTAATTTCATTTGTAGTCGGTGAAATTTCAATCGCGCCCATTATCAGCTCTGTTTTACGCAGTGGTTTAATGTTGCACCGATCGATATAACGATGTGGGTAGACCGCGAACATTTGAAAACCCTTCTACCGGACATTAAAATAAATTTCCCCTTTAAATAAGACAAATTTAGAAATTGCAATATAAAGTCCAAAGGCTGTTCTAGGGTAAAATTCGGATATTTTTCATTGAAGGTAAATTTTGTGCTTGGAAAATTTAAAATTGTTCGTTATTTCAATGAATCCGATTATTTAAAAGTTTTATTTAGGTTTTTTTAAAATTAGGCTTAAACCTCCTCCTCCAAACCCTGTGGGAAAAGACCGTTGACTTTTGTTAAAAATTTCTTTGGGCAAAGGAATAAACCGGGTGCCCCAATTTTTAAAAAGTTGAATATCTTTTACGTTGGCATGTGAAACAACATTCTTGAGGTTCACCCTTTGAACATTCCAAACCCCCTTATCCGTAAAATGGTGTTTTTATTTGGGTACAATCTTGTAATTATAATAGTTTTAATGATTTTCCCGGGTCGGTCCTTTTAACATAAACCAAGGTAAGGAAAAAATAAAAAAAAAAAAACAAAAAAGTTGTTAAAAGAACCCTTAAGCCTAGTGGGTATGGGCGTGTGATTTAAAACCGGAGGTCGTGGGTTTCCGAATCCTGCGGGGACGCCAACCAATTTTCATTATTTGTTTCCCTGGTTGGTTAGGGTAATTTGGGCCGATCCCCTTGTTGAAAAAGTAAGATGATCCCATGGATGGAATGGGCAGGTAAAAGTCCACCCACCAACCCGCATTGGAAGCGGTTTGGTGGGATACGGTCCAAAACCCTAATGGATAGGGATGTATTGGGGAGGCCTATTTCCAACGGTGGACCTAACAAAAGGCTGATAAATTGGGTGTGATGTGAAGCAAACTTTTTCAATGGGATAATTAAATTTTGGCTGAAGAACCAAGGGTGCCCAAAAACCTAAGAAATTTTAAGAAAACATTATTCAGGTCTTTGAAAAAGGTTAGTTTAAAAAATAATATTTTCCCTCAAATCCAAAAACCTTACATAAAGTCCAATATTAAAAGAACAATTATTTAATTCTTGAGCCTGCAATGGATTCGCTATTTAGCGAAAAAATACTGGAAACTTCTTTAAAGGGCTTTAACAATTCTCCCTAAACTCTTGTGTATTTTTATATTTTTCTTTTGTTAAAAAATTTTCCCTTATAATAATTTAAAAGGTCTAATAAAGGAACCTTCCTTTCATAACCATGAAAGGTTTAGACGGCCTTTTGATAAAATACGTGTTTGAAGTTTGCCCTTGTCATTTTTCCTAGCTTCTTAAACGGGCGACGAAGCTCTAAGCCCTAATTAATGATATGCAGTTATGGCATTTTCCATAAAAGACCCCAAAACAATTCTGGTTTGGACCCAATAATTTATTAAAAATTATCAATAATATATTTATCCACATCTATTTGTTTTCGGCGATAATAATAAAAAACGCTTTAAAAATTAGCCAAATTGAACCAACATTTTACAAATACTTTTCTGATCATTCTTCTCAAAATTGGGTTATTGGGTCAAAGTTGAATCCACCCCGCAACGCCTTTAAGTCCAAAACAATATTAATCCATGTAATCTTCCAGACTTTTATTAAAAAAATAAAAAGAACATACCCATTCTAGAAATAGGGAACCAGTAGAAAGAAAATTTTTGTACTAATGTTATGTAACAAATATTTTTTCATTTTAACCTCTTTTCTTCTCTTTCAATTTTAATTCAAATTAACTTGGTTTTAAACTTTTTTAATTGGTGATGTAAAATGCAATCATCAAAAGCCCGAACCCTTGATAAAATTGGACTTTCCATGAGGTGTTAACCGGGGCGGTAAAAAAAAAGAGCAGAATTGTGGTTTCTTTCCTTTGAGCTACTCTAATATTTATTTTTTCTGCATAAAAATATCCTTTTTCCTCATCCAAATATAAACAAGATAAAATTTCTATGTTTATCTAACAAGTTACTATGGAAAATGAAATATTAATAAAAATTAAATTTTGGTAAAATTTTTTATCCAGTATGACTCTAAATAAAAATTTTGGTTATATTTATTTACTCTTCTTGCCAAAATTTACACTGAAATAACAAATACATTGTTGACCCCTTTGCCCATTTGTTTCGTATATAATTTCTTCCAAAAGCTTTTGGCATACTATTTACGTGTTCACAGCTCCAACGAACATAACTTTCAAATAAGGCATTCTGGCGCGCTGCCGGGCCTTAACAATCAATATCCGTTAATAATCGACCCTGAGTTTTGGTGTAAATCTTGAACTAGTTCTTTTTCTACTTTTGATTAAAAACAGATAAGCGCTTTATCATTCCGTAAAATTTGCTTCCAGTTAAAGGTAATTTTTGATCTGCTTCTAATGTTTTCCGACCTTGAAGGGCGTGGGTTCGTACGGCCGAAACAGCTTCATCCTTTTTTGTTGGCGGGTCAATCAATTTCCTTAAAAATGGGGTGACCCATTTAAGCGCGGGCAATCTAAGCTCGTCGTTAAATGAAAAGCAAACATAAAATATAATTGATAAATTATTAACTATAATGTTTTAATACTATTATACACATTACTTAATTTAAATTTATCTAAACAAAATGAACTTACCGAAAAATTAAATGTCAACCCTTAATCAAAATTAAACTAAATAACTTTGGCTAGAGTTTAGTATTTTTACTCCAAAAACTTTACTTACTTATGTGGTAGTAGTTCCACTATTGATAATTATCACAATTTTTGGGAAAGCCATCCAGAACAATACTTTTCATTTTTGGAAATGAATTTCCTTGATATCGTTTTTCAATTTCTTTTAATAGGAACAGATTTTTTAGTTAATCTAAAATAAATTTTAAAATACTCTTAAATAACTTTAACCTTTAGTTTTTAAACTGCATTTAAACAACAACAGTTTTTTTAAAGAAGGTCAATCATCCGGTCATCTATTCCTTACCAGCTGGTAACGTCAGGTCAAACATATTTTTTTTTTATAAAATAAAATATTCCCTTTTACTTGAAATGGTGTTTTACCAGGAGCCATATAAAGTGAAACAGGCGGTTTTTTAATAAACCGTTAATTAAGGTTAAGGAAAAATTGGCGCTGGCCGGGTCCCCGGGTCCCGTTGCGGGCATTCCATGATGGTGAAACAGCCGCGCCCTCATCAAGGCCAAACCCGTCTCCCCGCTTATATTGCTGTAATATTAAATTTTATTGGGAATTTTTACAAATATCAATTTCCATCCAGCCTGTGTCGTTCACTGCTGGACCAATACCCTCCCCTAATCCTTTCCCGAAGAGTTTCTCCCTTTGTCCTTGGGGGATCAATGCCACAGGAATCCCCAAAGGGAACCTGGGTCAGCCTAATGTAAGTAAGACTGGCCATGGGAAAGGTTGCTTAACTTTGGTTTCCTAAGCCAGGTTTGGAACTATTAAATTTGAACATAATTAACTTACTGGAAATATTTATAATAGATACCCAAGTTTATTATTCCATAGGATATTATTAAATAATCCTTGAACGTTCTAAAGGTTAAAGACACATTTAGTAATATAAGCGGTAATAAATGTTTTGCACCGAAAGTGCTCGGCGATTTTCCATTATTTTATCGAAATAAATCTGAGCCTCGTTTTCTCTATATTAAATAAAAACTTTATAAAATACATTAAATTTTTAACTTGCATGTCGCCCTCATATTTATTTACCAACGTTTTTTTTCCATTATGATGGGTGCGCTTAGTCTTAATACATAATATTTTTTCCTCCCAATCATCTCAAATCGGTGGGATCTAAATTAAAGATCTTGCCAACTGCCAGGAATATTATGGTGCACTAATTCGTGGAACCCAAGGTGCCTCCCTCTTTCTTCCTCTCATGTCCGATAGGGGACGGTTACCAACGACCGGGCAGAACGGGCGCCCGACCGACTTTTTCCTAACCCGATGCAGGGTCCGGAACCTCGACGTCCGGTTTTCTAAATCCAATTGTAACACCTTTTAACCGGTTTACGAAGGAAGTGTTATTACATATATCTATTCTATTAATATTCCAAGGTTATAAACCATACTTTTGAAACCAGGTTCTAAATTAACTTAATTAACAACTTTTTTAAAACTACTTGATTATTTAATTTTTATATTTTTAATTTTATTTAAAAAAAATATCTGGTTTCCTAAAACTAATATAAAAATATTATAATACCCATGCTAAAGAATAATAAAATTTCTTTGTTATAAAAACAATGTTCTATTATTATTGTTATGGGTAAAGGAATATATTTTGATATTCAATTTGGGATAGTTTTTAAAACACTCTTTGTAACCGCGTTAATAAATTTGCTTTGTTCGAAACGGTGGAACAAATTACCGGGCCAATTGAAAGGGTTTTTACCGTTTACCCTTGAAATTCCTTAACGCGGTCCTAAAATTTTTAAAATAATTCACCAAATTCTTATATCTCAAATATTCCCTTTACCCTCTTACCCACCAAAAAAGTTTAAACTCTTACCTAAAGTAACTTCTCTTAAAGCTTTGTTTTATACCACTTTTAAATGAAAGCAAAAAATAAGGTAAATATAATTTATTCGTTCTTATCAAAAAGTCTTCAACTTCTTTCTAACAAATATTAAAATGAACAGGCCCATAAAAATATAATCCTACCTTTGAATTGTTAACAATATCGCGTTAAATAAGCGGGCTTCAAAGTGCCCCTGAACGAAAAATGCCCCCGATTTATGCCACCATTTAAATTCCCGGTATATATTTGGGGTATTCATTTAATCATAATATAAGTCTTGGACGTTTTTTTCAAAAGAATGAAAATTTTCAATAACACACGAATTACCTTTAAATGGGCTTTTGAATATACATCATTGCAATAAAAAAAAAAGGGTTCTTATTGTGAAGTTAATTTAAAAACCAAGATATCGTTTCTTTTTCTATGTCTCTCTCAGACTTTATTGTGGGAATTTGAAAGTAATTCTATTTAGAAATAAAAGTGGAGTCTATCCTTGGTTGGCCAACCTTTCTTTACCTCCAAGTGTGAAATTTAACCTGAATTTTTTTAAATTCCTAAATATCAATAAACCATCATCAATCATCATCATCATCAGCCTGTTGATAGTCCACTGCTGGAACAAGGCCTCCCCTAATACACCCCCCTATCCATTGGGCGGTTTTGGGCCGTATCCCACCCGCTGGTCCAATGTGGGCCGGGGTGGTTGGACCCGTCTTTTTACATGCCCATCCAAACGCATGGATCATCTTCTTTTCCAGACAATTGGGTGATCCTGCCCTAAATTGCCTAACCAACTAAAGGAAACAACAATGAAAATTTGTTGGAATCGAATTCAACCCAACCGACCTCGGTTTCTAAAACCCACCCTATCCACTGGTACGGAGGCGGTAGTCTTAAACCAACTCAAAAATATAGATCTACTTTTAAAGAATCTGGCAAATATTTTGGAACAATACAATCCACACCTATTTTGGCCTAAATTTGCCTGGAAAATCTGATAACCTAGCGACAAATCTTTATCCAAGTTTTTAAGGGACTTTTGTTGAAAAATTTTATAAATTAGGGTATTTTTAATGAATTTAAATGCTACTTCTTGTCATAAAGGAAAATTAATCTAAATTATTTATTTTTATGTTACTATTTTTCGGTCTTTTAAGATCAATCGGAAAATAAAGGGTTTTATATATTAAACATGTTTTAGAAATCTCAAGGAATTCAAAAGGAGAAAAGAGATGTTCAGTTATTGTCATCATAAAATGATGACAATAAAATCTCTTATACTAAAACATTTGAAATCAATGGCTCCGTAACCCAAACCCAACCACGATGTCTCTTACGGACAGGGTCAATTCATAACAACCCTCAACACACTAACACTATTTTGTGGCACAAGATCTTTGTCCCCTTCCATTTTCAGACCTGTTTTTTATACATTAATCTTGGAACCAGGCTAACGCCATCGGACTTCTTTTTCTCCTAAAAGTACCCTTGAAATGGTAATTCTGACTTCTGATTCTTAACCATAATTTAAATTTCAAAAAAATTTTTCAAAAAAAAAATTTAATTAATAAATTTTTTATCCGGAAACTTTGTATAAAATATTGACTATTTCAAAGTTACATTTCAATTCCCGTAATTCGTTTAGAACATCACGTCATTATCACTCCCTTTTGATTTATATTAAATTTGAAACGGCCCCCCGTGTGGGGCTTAGAAGAATATCGACCCTTTATTAAATTGCAAAGTGATTGAACGGCATCCAAGACAATATACCAATTTGACAAACTTTTAACCCAATTTCAAAAGAACCCTTTTTAATAAATTGAAATTTACGATCCAAAATGGTTTGTATGCCAATGTACCGTTAAATTTTATTTAAATAGTTATTGTGAAATTCATATAAGCAATATTGATTTAAATTATCGATACAAATAAATAAAATCCGGAATTTATCTGTTTGTTACATCAAAATAAATTTTTAGAAATCTCAAAGGGTTTCAAAAAGTAAAAATTTATGACTACAACTGAACATCCCTTATCTTAAAAATATTGAAATGGTCCGTGAACCCCTAAAAGCCATGATGCTCCTCCGACAAAGGTCGCTGCCAAACCACCCCCTCAACACCTCACATTCACAGATGCACAACTTTTAACCCACCGGAAGGTTCCGTCCCCGGGTAGTGACACACAAAGTCCCGATGCGCATCTAAACTCCCGGATCGGCCGGACCTCGATCCTCCCTGCCCTGGCCCTTCCCCCGACGCCACCGGGTGAAGAAAAAATACGCCCGTGTTCGCCCGTGGGTTTGTCGTGCAAAATTGAAAATGGTGTGTGCCGAAAAGCAAACAGTGTCGGCGCGTTTCGGCTTACCGCCTGAGCGCTAAAGCTTGTAACCCGTCCTTGAGTCATTTTCCGCTTTTCCCCCGTTCACAGGTTTCCTGTCGAGATGTGGGATATACTTAAGTTTTCTTTTATGCCACGAAAAAAGGTGTTTGAAACCTAAATCATAAGCCAAATGGGTTCCATCCGTTTTGAAACATCTCACTCGAACGGGAATCCCCGGAACCAATGTCATTAAAGTTTTGGGACGGCCCGCAATTATCACGCCCGCGTCCTCGATGCGTGAAGTGCCACGACGACCACCCGGCACCCGGCTGCCCCCTCCTCTTGAAAAAGACGTCCTCTTACGGTTCAGGCCGCCGGCTCATCCTTCCAAAGCACCGGTCACGGCCTAACTAACTTGGGGTGCCCAAAAGCCCCGGCCTTAACCCGCCACCCTCATTTCGCTCCCAGGCGCCACCAATGCCTTCCTTCACATCCCCCGCCTTCCCACCCTTTCCGCGCTCCGCGTCGCGCGGCCAATATCCAACGTAAGCCAGCCCCCGCGTCGGACTGCGCCAGGCGCTCCCGCGGCGCCGCCCCTCGGCACCACCAACAAAGGCCTCCGCTGGCCCTTAACCAACGCTAGCCATAACAAGGGCGGCGGTTGGGGAGCATCCTCGAACAGTGGCCGGATGGTCGACCCAAAGGCTCGGTCGTTAACCCGGAATTTGGCGCCGTCTTTGGAAACTTCCAGCGCGCGACAGGGCCGGCCGCCTTTAAACGGTGGCACCTTTCATCTACTACAAAATGTTCACTGCGTAACCCAATTGGCCTTTGACTATTGTGCTTTTAAACCTCGGTCCAATGGGCCCGGACTAAAACGCCAATAACAATCGCTTCGGTCTATTGTCGTGTAATAATCCCTTTGGAATCATACTTCAATGCGCTATTCTCACTAGGAACCCTTAAATCCATTTGGGGTGATTTTAATCAAACACGTTCCGATGGAACAACATTTTGGACTTTAACAGACGCGGTAGAGAACTTGGCCTTTTCACCGACTTACCCAAACTTCGGTTTTGGGCCCTCCTAGACCAAACTCCTTTTTCCCCCAAAGGGCATCCTGGATTAGCCGATTTGCACTTTTAAGAAACTTCAACCTCCTTTCAGGGCATAAATCCTCCAGGACCTCGCCTCAGATCCCACCGCCCATTATCAAGCTAGGACCCCGGGACTCAAATTTCCATCACAAAGACCCATTGTCGACCGGCGTAAGCTCAAGTCTTCCCAGACTGCACTAGCTCCCCCCCTTGATACCATCCCTCAAGTCCTGGACAGCCGCCCCAGGCACAATCCGCCGCTCCTTGGCCTCCTCCCAGGCCGGGTCCCAGTGAAAAAACCCGCTGGAGCCCTTGCCCGACTTAAGGATCTCTTTGCGGCGCAAGATGGCCAGCGATTCGTTACCTTGAATTGGTATCCCGGGTGGAACCGAAATTTCGTGCTCCGAACATCGGTCCAAGCCGCGCATGGCCAAATTCAAAGGAACGATCTGGGTTAATAATCTTAACAATAATCCTTCCCCTCGCCTTCTGGCGAATTTCAAAAACCTAAAAGGCGGCGCCCGGGAATCCTCGCGATGCCCCTCACCCAACCCAACTCCACACCAGCGTTTTGGATGAAGAAAGATCAGATACCTGCCGACGGCCTCGGGGCCCAATGGCACCCGGCCTCAACCGGTGAACGCCGCTCATCTCCAAAGGGTAGAAGGCGGGTCTAAATTGATTAAAATACCACCGCGCGGGTTCCTTCCCGGTTTACGGGGGAAAGTCGGGTCGATAATCAAAGACCTGTAGTTATGGATTCCCTCAAATCTTGGGTAACCTTCCCCACCAAACCTCCTTATCCTTTTGGGCGTCCTCAAAGGGTTTTGGGAAAAACTTATGAACAACTCATCCTAACCCGCTTACTCCAAGGTTCCTTAAAATTGAGAGGTTGCCAAGTTCCCGGTGCAATTACTTCGGCCAAACACTCCCTGCACCAATCAATTACTTTCCGTATCACGGAACACATTTCAAAATTAAATTAAGCTTTTCCGGAGCGCTTTTTTCCTCGACGTGGTGAAGGCGTTCCGGTAAAGTGTGACGAAGGCTTATATACAAGTTATATAAGCCCGGCGTGGACAAATCTCGTACTCACCATACGAGACTTTCTCCGGAAAACAAAATCTCCAATCTCAAAATCAACCACACCCGGTCCTTAACCAGCTACCCACAAAGGCTCTTTGGGCCCTATATTTTTACCCTTTTTCCACCCGACATTAAGCCTTGTTGAGACAAATTGCCTCCTTATCTGGAATGTTGTCCCTTCCTCATAGCTCAAGACTCCCAAGGCCAGGCCCGATCGCCGGGGAATGGTTTTGGATTGGGGTTGAATTAATCCATCAAAGCCCGGCAATTCTGTTTTTTCAGGCGTCTGGCCCTCCCCTAAAATCCCCTTTCCTTGACTGCTCCAATCCCCGGGTTAAATCCAAAAAATAACTCCAGGGTAACACTCAAAGGACAGAACCTTTCCCGGTCTCCCTCACTAAAAGTCAAAAAATAGGCGGCATTTTTCCTAGGCCCGCCTATTTCTATTATCAACCCTAAAACCAAGCTATCCCTGCGTAACAAGGGTCTGCTCTACCAAACCTGTAATCCGTCAATCCAGCCTTTCTCCGGTCCTGTATTTTTACAAAAAAGCCATTACACAAATTCAAGTCCTTAAAAACCAAATTCTGCCCGGAGCTACGGGGCGCCCGCCATACCCTACTGGCTGAAAACCTCACATGGATCTGGATGTCAACCATTAAACCAAATCTAAAACAAAGCGTCATCCGATGGTTTGGCTCGGCCCCGGCATCGGAATGATTTTGGTTCGTGGCGCCGCCGACTACTTCCAAGGTATCCCTGGAAATCCAAACCGGTTCAGGCGAGGCCCGCCATGCCATCCCTGAACAAGATGAAGTCCCGCAAGATTGCAAAAACAAAGCTCCCACACCACCCCCCCGACAGGGCGACTATTCCTCCGGACACTGGGACCGGCACGTCCGGCCGGTTCGTCCAGGCCCCTGGTGTCCAGGTCCGGACAAAAGATAGGTGGGGGTAAACTCACCAGGGAATCCTAAGCAACTGATCGAGCCTGGGGTTCGGCCCACCGGGCCCCTCGATACCACCTTGTGCTGGGTTGGGAAAGGACCAGATCCAACGGCTGATCGGCCCGGGCTCGGCCCTCGTGGGGCACCCTCGATCAAAACACGCTTACGGGTAAAACCAAATGGCAGCCGGGCCGGGGTCCCCTTCAGGGGTCCCTCAGGCTAAAAAAAAATAAGGTGGGAATCTGTGCACCTTAAAGTTTGCGCCCTCGACTCCGTTGGGTTGTAGCGGTTTTCTCCACCAACTTGATTCAATCATAAAACTTTTAAAACCTTAACCTTACAAAATCTCCCTTATATATTTTCAAGACCCGTCTTTTTAACCACACCAATCTCAGATTGGAACATAACGTCAATATCAAGACTTCTTTTCTCCTAAATTACCCCATTGGAAATAGTATTCCTAACCTATTTAAATTAAAATTTAATTTAATTTTTGTTGATATCCTTGATACATAAAAATTAAACATTTTTGTTTTGTCTGTTTTTTTGTTCTGGCTAATTTCTAGAATTGATGGTCTTATTTGAGGTCCCTGGAAAGATAACTACTAAGTCCGGCCAGCTAATTTATTTTCTACTCGAGGCAGAGAAGGGCCTGATGTTAAAATGGTCTGAGGTGTCACCAATGCAGCCTATTGTAAACATAGTAAATATCATTAAATGGGCTACGGTCCAAAAACCCAAACACAGTTGGGTTTTTCCACTACTTGAATTGATTTGCATCGAAACAGGCACCCGGAAATTACCACCCAAGACGGCCCTCTTGGAAAAGGGACACAAATAGAACAAAATAAAAGTATATTCTAAAGTGTGAAACCCACTTCATTCCCAAATTGGGAACTATTCTATTGATGGGTTGCCAAAGTTTCAAAACTTAAATAAAATTCTTTTGTTCCTATTTAAAATTAATTTCTAATAATATGTCCGTTTATTGATAAAAAACTAAATTCAAATAGTTTGTTTTTTTTTAAGCATATTAGTTAATTATTGCGAAATGTAACAATTATAAACATTTTCTAAAAAACACAATTTAAAAAAAATTAACGGTTTAATTTTAATTCACTTTAAATTTATTTTGCATTAAAAAGATTGATATTTATACATGTTAAATTTATTTTTTAAACAATTTCTTTTTGGTATCTTCTAAAATTAAGCTTTTAAATCTTTTTTTAATATATTTTATCTTTTTCAAATATAAAACATGGCTCATATATTCCATAAAATAATCTGTTTTGGCCCCTAAAAAGTGACTCTTTGTCCCCGATAGACTAAATTTTTAATTCTTTTTGGTTGCAACCTTTTTAAAATTAAGGGTTAGATTAAAACATTTTTGTTAACGTAAATCATAGTCCTAATATAACTTTAATTTAATCAAATTGCTGAATCAAAGGCTTCGGTTTCATCATCATTGGCCTGGTTTTTCCACTGCAGGACTGGGCGGCTTTCCCAGTCGCCAACCACCACCAATCTTTGGCCTATCCTCTTCTAGCCCTTTGGCAACTTTCGAATGACGTGACTCCATCTTTGTTAATAATTGGTAACCAAAATAGTATAAAAATTTTTACTACTAAAGGCCTTTTTAGTTACTCTGTGGTCAATAAATTGGTCATGAAACCGAACCCACTGTGTTTAACCTTAAGGTTATGGGCACGTGAGAAATAAAATGTTTTATAGATAAAAAGTTTTCAGTACTGTGTGGTTTTATGTAAAAATGACGTGAACACCCAGCTTTCCGGAAAATTGAAAAGGGCGCGAGAACTTGGAAGAATGGTGTTTTTGCGGTACAAAAATTTGGAAATGGGCTTGCCAAGCGTCCGCCATTACGCGGGGTTGGCGGCTTCATCTGAAAACCCCAAATCGGTGACATTTAAAACTAAAAAGCCGAAACCCAAGTGCTTACTATTGATCCATCGGTTGTGCACATAAAACCGCCGCAACAATACCGATTTATGGGGAAAAATTTAAAATTTGTTTCGATAAGCACCGGCTATAAAGAAAAATTGGTTTTGCTGCTAAAATATCAACATTCATTTTGAAAACTTGACTCATTGACCCAGTATTGTAATCAGATAATTTGAAACAACCGCGATTACAAATTTACAGGCCCAAAATATCAGATGAGTGGATTGGGTCCATTAATGTTGAGGATTCCGAAAAAATGGCCAATGCTTTTTATGGAAGAACATTCGGGCATAAGAAAATAAGTGCAGATAATCATAAAAACGAAGCTGATGGACATGTGTGGGAATTGGATCTTTTCCGTTTCAGTTCCAAGGACTTTTTTGCCCCCGAATAATCTCCAGAAATTTAAGAATAATAGTAGCCATAAAAATTGAAGGAAGGTAACAGGAAACGTCAAAAATTGTCAAAGAATCATAAAATTTATCTTTAAAACAAACCCACTACAAAAATCGGTGTCCCGACAAATTCCAAAACAAGCAAAAAGAAAACAATCCTAATGCTTTTGGTCTATTTTTGAGTGGAAAGTTCAATTGCGAATAAATTTTTAATCGACAGCGGGCCAAGTAAACACGACCAGCGAGAAAAGAATATATTGTCAATCCTCAGGCATAAAAACCGAGATCATATTTGCCGAATAAAACGTTGTCCATTGCTGTGTTCGGGATGTGAACATAATTACAGTTGGAAGGATGTGGAATACGACATCCAAGTTCCAAATGTAATTGTGCATACGGTTTAACGACAAACTTACTTTCCGTGGTGGGAATTATTGAGGAAGGAAATAATGAATTCAAAGAAATGTTGCTACATTTACAATCAACAGGGCACCTAGTTGGAAAGGCGAAAAAAGGGTTGATTTTACAGGAATTTAACTAAAAGTGGTACAGATATTGGCAGCGACAGCCAAAACTTGTCAGTGAAACCCTGGCATCACACGTTTGGGGCCATCAACGGTACCATTTTGAATTTAAAATGAAAAAATGGGTACTGAAGGGGAACCAAAACCACCAGATATAAAAAAGAAAATAATAATTTGTACAATTAATTTTATGGAGGGGAAGCCAGAAAAGGATTTTTTCCAGGCCTAGCTTTCATTTAACAAAGGAAAATCTAGATTTTAAACATTTAAGACGTGGTTGGCCCGGTAAAATGGGAATTTTGGAAGGATCCAGGTAGTATAAAAGTTTGTGAATATACAAAAGGCCTTTCAAATTTATTTATAAAGAACCAAAGTCTGGGAGAATTTAAACTTTTTTAAAGGAAATTTGTCCAATTATTAAACCAGGAAAAATTTGGGAAAATTAAAGTTTTTTGGAAAGATAACCCGGTTGAGATGAAAAGACTTTGGAAGTTTGGAAGGAACAAGGCCAACGAAAGTAATTTCACCAAACAAAAAGCATGATGCAAAAGAAAGGTTTTGGTGGAAAAGGCCGGAATCATTTTTTATTGGAATTGGCGGGTTTTACCCAAAAATTTTGGGCCAGAACCATTAGTACCCTTGGAAAAATGGTCAGTTGTTGGATTGAATAAAAGATTCCAAGGGATTTGGAACAGGGGAAAAGGGTTTAATTAAAGATGTTGATTTGGAAGGTAACCCTTAATGCCAATTTCCCAAGGAGAAGGTTAAAGGGATGAAGAGGCCAAAGGAACCTTTGGTTGGAATGGGAAAGTGGGAAGGAGGCTAAGGGTTCATTAGGAAGAAAATAACTCCTGGCCAACCCCAGGGTTCTCCAGGTATGGAAAGTGGAAAAGAAATATGGACAGTTATTCCCTTAGTGCAAAAGATTGGGAAGGTTTTCAAAAGGGGGAAAAAGAGGAAATTTTAGTTTAATACACAAGATTTTGTTTGTGAGAAAAGGGATTAATACCCGTACCAATTTACTTCCAAAGTTAAAGAAGGTGTTATGGAAAAACCTACCAAAAAAAATAGAAAATAGGAATAAAATCTTTAAGGAAAGAAAGTGCCATTGGGGAACTCCTACCAGGTTGGATCGGGTAAACGAGTTTGGAATGGGATTTAAAAAGAAATAAGACCCTGTTTAAATTTTACAAAATTTGTGGCGGTTTTTAAAAGGAATAACCCTTGAGATTTTTTTTTTCCCCAAATGCAACTTAATATTAATTTAAGGATTTGGTTTTAAATTGAAATAAAAAGATTTTAGATAAAACCTTCTTGGATTTAAAATCAGCTTTTCTCCAAGGTTTTAATAAAGTTGATAGGAAAAACCTTAAAATTTATTTAAAAAAAATAATTTAAATGAATTTAAAGTTTTAAACTTTAAAACTCCAATTTAAATTGGAATAAAAAATATTCCCAAAGGAACTTGGTTTATCAAAGGGTAAAAATTTATTATTTGATTACTTTAGGGTTTAACCAAATTCTTAAATATGGAAACCCTTGGAAATTTAAAAATTTTGATGAAAAGGTTAAAATTAATAAATTTGCCTTTTTCTGATGAATTTTATTTTAAATTTGTTGAATAACCCAATTGGGGTTCAGGTTGGGTTATAAAAATTCTTTCGGGAATTTTGGGTTTAAATTAAAGCTCATTTATTTTAAAAACCAAAACTTGTCCTAAAGGGCAAAACCATTGATTCAAGGAAACCAATTTATTAAAATTTTTTTTAAAAAGGAAATTAAATTATTACTTGTAAACGTAACTCCAACAAATTAATTTAATTTAAGGAAACTCAGGAAAAAAGTTGTAAAAAATATTTATTGGGAACCGGTGGCAAAATGTTTATTAAAGTAATTCCCCAAACCAATAATACCCTTTATTAAATTTAAATTTTCTTAAGCCATTTAAAATTTCAATTAGGAAACCTTGGGAAACCTTTAAAAAATTTTAAGATTTTTTAAAAGGTTTAAATATTTTGTGCCAAAAGGATGAAATTTGTTATTAAAAGGGTTTTTGGTCAATTGGGTTAGTTATGAAAAAATTGGAAAATCTTTTCCCAAGGGTTTTAAAATTAACAGGTTCGGTTTTCCTTCAGATTTCGGAAGCCAAAGAAGTGGGGCATTTGTCCTCAACCCGGGCAGAATAATTGGCCATATCAGAAGGCTTGTGGAAGCCAATTTTTGCTTAAAAATTTTTGTTTGAAATTTTAGGCGATTCAGAATTATTACTTTGTATAACGATAACCAAAAGTGCACAAAGTTAATTTTGAATCCAGTGTATATAGGAGGTCTAAACACAGATTAAGATATCATTTGTTGGGAAGCAGTGGCAAACATGTTTATAAAGTAGATTACGAAACAAACAATATGCCAGCTGATATTTTACTAAGACTTGGGTTCTGTGAAGCATAAATATTTCACTAGAATGCTGGTGTATTGCCTGTTAATAATAAGTAAGTATACATGATTTTGTAACGGAGGTGTTAATTTGTGTAAACAAAATAGTATAAAAGTATCTGTTACTACTACCATTTAGTTACTCTGTGGTCAATAATTAGTCATGAAACGAACCACTGTGTTTAACTTTTAATCTTGCCGCAAGGCGTCCTACACTACGCTTGCTGAGTCTCGGTCCCTCCAGAACTTTCCGGTCCAGCTCCAGGGTCGTCAGTTATGTGGCTTATATGACAGGCCCGCTGCTACTAACTAATCTGGTAAACCTTATCAGTGACTCTGGTTCTCTGATGGACCAATTTCTGATGCGGTGCTTCGAGACAATCTATGATCGTTGAGTGCCTTTCAATTTGTGGGTCAGTGAAACTCAAGTGTCCAAGTCTCGCTCTGTAATCAGAGACAAACACAAATACGGCTTGTTCTCGAGGCTGTTAGTCAGGTTTTCCTTCAAGACTGTGCTTCGTCAGGTTTTCCTTCAAGACGATTCAGGATGCCCTCGAAAACAACTTATAGACAAGACACGTCATATTGTCCGATAGTTCTTCAATGGGTTTTCACCTTTCTGGAAGATAACTACTAAGTCCGAAAACAGCTGGTTTATTTTCTCCGCCGAAGGCAGACAAGGCCTGCCTGATGTTATGGTCACCGAGTGTCACCAATGCCAGCCCTATCTTACATAGTAAATATGCAGTAAATAGGCTCAGTGCCATTTAAAACCCAAACACAGTAGTGTTTCACACTACTTGATTGATTTGCATCAAAACAAGGCACCGGAGGTACCACCCAAGACAGCCCTCTGGAAAAGGGACTTACAAATAGAACAAAATAAAGTATATTCCTAAAGTGTGAAACTTCCACTTCATTCACCGATTGGAACTATGTCAATATTGATAGATTTGAAAGTTTCAAAACATAAACCTCAAATACTTTTTTCCTATTTTAAATTAATTTCTAATATATGTCGTTTATTGATAAAGAAACTAAATTCAAATGGTTTTTTTTTTTTAAGCATATTAGTTAATTATAATAACCAGAAATGTATACAATTATAAACATTTTTCTAAAACACAATTTAAAAGAAAAATTAACGGTTTAATTTTATTCACTTCAATTTATTTTATAAGATTGATATTTATACATGTTAAATTTATTTTAAACAATTTCTTTGGTATCTTCTAATTAGTTCTTTTAATCTATTTTTTTAATATATTTTATCTTTTCAAATATAAGCCAACATGGCTCATATATGCTCATAAAATAATCTGTTTAACTGACTTCTCAAAAAAATTTGACTCCCTGATCCCGATAATAAATTTTTAATTCTTTTAGTTTTAACCTTGCCCAAAATTAAGCCGTTGATTAAAACATTTGTTAACGTAAATCATAGTCTAATAACTTTAATATAATCAAATTGCTTGAATCGAGGCTTCAGTTCATCATCATTTAGCAGCCCTGTGTTATTCCACTGCAGGACTAGGTTCCCTGATGTCGCACCACTACCAATCTTTGGCTATCCTCATCTAGCCAACACCGGCAACTTGCGAATGACGTGACTCCATCTTGCCGCAAGGCGTCCTACTACGCTTGCTGGTCTCGGTCTCCCTCCAGAATTTCCGGTCCAGCTCCAGCGGTCGTCAGTTATGTGAACCCGACAGCCCGCTGCCCTCCAGCTAACTAATCTGGTAAACTATATCAGTGACTCTGGTTCTCCTGATGGATCACATAATTTCTGATGCGGTGCTTCAGAGACAACTATAGATCGTTGGAGTGCCTTTCATTGTGGGTCAGTCAAACTCAAGTGTCCAACTCCTACTTAAATCAAGAGAAACAACAAATAACTTTTCTCAGGCTGTCTTCGTCAGGTTTTCCTTCAAGACGATTCGAGATGACCCTCGAAAACAACATAGAAAGACACAGGAGTCATATTGTCCGATAGTTCTTCAATAGGGTTTTCACCTTTTTGAAAACAATAGCAGAACCTGTCTCTACCCACGGGCATATAATAAACACCCGTTACAGTCAGCTTCAGAAACTCGATGTCACAACGTCCTCTCAGCTTTCCATTTTTAGTGTCTTCACGTTACCTGCTAAAACCTCATTTTTTTTATTGTGTAGTCACCCTTGGTTCCAGGCAGAGTGTATAAAGAAGCAATTCTTTTATTGCTGCAATATAATTTGTGTTTGTACCTTTAAAATTATCTTTACGTAATAAAAATTATGTGATAAACCAACTGTTTTTACAAATTAATATTAGATAAAATAATTTGAATATAATTGAAAGTGATATTTGAGATGGACACTGCTTTTAGAATGATTGTTAGGAATTCAATCATGTACTATTATCAGTATAAATGATTTAGTAGTTTTTGTACTGCACCGATCGATGTTAATGATACAGCGATAGATATGAATGTTTGATAGTGCCATTTTTTATATTTGACATCAAACTAAGTGATTCTTAATCCTAAAATAGGTATAAGACAATTGTAAGATTAATGAACTATGTTATACCCGTAGGTATCTACAAATTCAGTTGTGATAAGACAATTTTTTTTGTCAAAAAATTTTTCGATATTTAGAAAAGATAAAGTATTTTAGACGAACACATACAACTGTTAAAGATTAATTATTTCTTTTATTTACGCGATTATTATACATATCAAATCCACTAATTTACGGATTTTTTGCGTTGCTTAAATATATTTATTCCCGACGTTTCGGATTCTTTTCAGCATCCATGATCACGGGCAGACTAAGTTGTATCTCTATGTTTCAGATAACCGTCAGTTTTTATTTAAAAATTGACACACTTTCGATTTCTTAATTTTTAATGTTCGTTTGACAAAAAGTATTCATGTTGTTCTTCGGTTTTGTAGTTTTTATACTCTGCGTTTAATTTTTGAAAATATTGGATCCAGGAAGGAGGCAGAGACCAACCATCTTCTCTATTAAAATTTGGATACTTTTTAATTTCAATTTGCTTCCGAATCATCCTTGGTATAAATCGATGTTCATTAGCCAGTATTTTGGTTCATCAAATCTAATATAATGATTGAGCTTTTCTAGAACATGTGCAAATTGCAGATTTCTTATAACGTCGTGTGCTTAGCATCAGTAAATGTTCTTTTACTCTGGTTTTTACTGGTCTTTCGTCTGTCCAATGTAAGAGAGACCACAATCACAGTCTAGTTTGTACACACCCGGTACCTGTAGAGGAATTTTACATTTGACCGATGGTAATAATTGGATAATCTTCTTCGGCTTATATATGTTTTAATAGAGGATCGCTTTAAAATATAACCGATTTTGTCGGTGACTCCTCTGATGTAAGGTAAGACAGCAGCACTCTTTCGACTGTGGCTGGCTTCACACCGGTGACTGCGACGTGGACGTGGAACTTGAAGTTTGTTGTCACGCAGCACCTGGCTGACATTCTCCAGTTCAGCGTCAATGCTCACTTGTCCCAGATCGCTGTGCTCTCTAAAACAGAAGCATTTACCGACAGTAGCTTAACTGTCGAGGGAGTGGTGTGAATCACCATTTAAATATTTATTCGTGTGGGTTGCTTTTCTAAAAACTCTTATGAGCTCAAGCTATTAGAGTTTCTAATAATTAAAATATCTAAGAAGGCTAAGGAGTTGTTTGCCTCTATTTCCATTTGAACTTTATTTTGGGATGCAAAGAATTAAGATGATCCAGAAAGCATTGATTTGGTTTGTTGGTAAAATAGTAGAATGTATCATCTACGTACCGCTTATAGAATCTTGGTCGGATGGGAGCTGTATTAGGTCTGTCTCTTCAAAGTTCTCCCATGAAGATATCAAGCGATAATAGGAGACACTGGGCAGCCCATCGCTACGCCATCTATCTGCATGTAGAATTGATCATTCCACAACAAGTAGCCAGATGTAAGACAATGTTTAAGCAGAGATGCATATTAATACAGCATTTTATTGTCCTCAAGCTTCTTAGTTACAATTGAGATGCAGTCTTCAATAGGTAAAGCAGTAAAAAAGACTGAACATCAAAACTGACATAGTTTCATTGTTCGTGAGATGTAGATTAATCATTAACAAAATGGTAAGAATCTCTTGTGTACGCACGGTGTGTCCTCGTAGTGGTGACAGAACTTACAAAGATATTGTGCCAGGTTTGTAAGTTGGTGAATCTATCTGGCTGACAATTGGGCGTAATGGAGCATTGGGTTTTATAGAATCTTAGATAATATTTGCATACTTCTCGCTTATCTAGCATTTGTAAACAATTTTTTGTAATCAATATCGGTTAGAATTGATTGTAAGACTAGAAAAATTTTCTATAGATTTGCCGATAGCGAATAGATCGGATCGTGTCTGACGGATTACTCTCTTTAACAATATTATGCTTGCCTGATTTAAGATCTTAGCGCTCCCATAGATGTCCTTTTGGGAGAAAATTTGACACTACGATGGGATAAGGTGGTTGTCCCTGCATCTCTTCAAGAAATTTAAAGATGTTACGAACCGTGCGCGTTTCGTGATCATGGATGCTGAAAAGAATCGAAACGTCGGGAATAAATATATTCAAGTAACGCGAAAAATCTGTAAATTTGGACGATATAAAAAGATTAAAAAAAATATTTTATAAAGTTTACGTTTTTAAAATAATATTTATTATATTATTATAATTTCCATAAAAAAGGTTTGGGACATCCATAAAGGTCCGTATCTGTTTTATTTTCGGTTTTTAAAGAAATGTCGAAAACCCTTAACCAGCAATATTTTCTTTGTAAAAGGGGTAAGAGAAACAATCCAATAATTCAACTGGGGTTTCATAAAACCCATGACCTATAAACAAACAATTATAAATCAATATTTCTCGTTATGGAAATATAAATCCATCATCAGCCTTTGTTAGTCCTCTGGACCCGGCCTCCCCTAACCTCATCCATCAAGGTTTTGACCATTACCACCTTAATGGGGTTACAGGGTCATCTTTGAAGCCCTCGTTGCATGGTCATCTTACTTTTCAGACAAATGGGTGATCCCAAAGCCCAACCTCTGAAACAACAGTGAAATTAAAGAGTTCCCAGGTTTCAACCCGACCTCCGGTTTTTAAAAGACGCCCGTACCCCTGGGTTAGGAATAAAATCTTTAAAGTATTATAATTTAATAAGTTCCAAGACAATCCTTTTTTATCATATTCAATGTATCTATTTTGACATTAAAGAATGAGGTTTTAATGGAATCAAAACTTGATTTAAAAATGAATAAAATTTTAAGTTAATTTTTAATTGAATGATTTTTAAAAACAAACTGTTTGCCCTCTTTAATTTGAAGAATTTAGTTACCAACTTTGGCCGTCATTTCAAATCGGCCCATTTTTCGCAACTCAACAATTATGGACACAATTTTTTCCCATAAGAGGTCAGTCCTAAATCAACAAAGTCTTTCCGATTTGAAAACAATTTTAAAAACTTTTATTATGTCATTGTTAAACCTTAATATTTTTACTTAAAACAAATTAAATTGTTAATAAAATTTCTTCAATATTTTTTAACTATTCTTCTGTTTTTAATGTGTATTTGTTATTTATAAACAATAATTAACCTTATAATAACAACTTATAGGTCCCCTTTACAGGGGACAGTCGTTAATTTCAACGGGTGCCTATTTTCTGCCCAAAAGGGTAGTGTGAAGACCCGTGTTACATTCAAAGGCACCGTTTCTTATTAATGGGTGAACGAGACTTACAGGTCTCCGTGGCAACGCGTTTATGATACACTAGTTTTGGATTTCTGGGCGTCGTTGACCACTTCCCCATCGATGGCTCCTGCTCGTCTTCCTGTTGGTAATAAAAAAAAAACAAACCTAAAAACAAAAAATTGAAAGTAATTTTTGGGTCCCTTTTTTATATTATACATCAGTTTTTTTTAAATCTGTAAAAAATTATACTTTGAAAATTTAAGCATACAATGAAAGTCAAAAATAGAAGGACTTTTTTATAAGACTTTAAATAACGGGCCCAGTCAATATTTTTTTTAAAAATTTTAATATTAGATATTATGTTTGTATTCACAACTTTAAGATTAAAAGGTCTCTTACAGACATTTTAGGGCCCTAAGCATATATTCGATATCTTTAATGAATCGGGCTTGGTTGTAAATTTATTAGGAACTATTATTTCATTAAAAAAATTGTTTTTTTGCCTTTTTTTTTTGTTTTGTTTCTAGTCCCGGTTGATAACCTCCAATCGGCGGGATTCAGGGCAGGACCATTCACCCAGCAAAACAAAACATAAAAATGGTTGGTCCGTAGTTTGAACCCACAACCTCCGGATTCTAAAATGATCAATACTAAATTGAAAAATTTTTTTCCACCATTTATTTGTTCATTACTATGGTTTCAAAGTTTTTCCCTTTTCCCCTTTGATATTCTCTTTAAAGTATCACAAAAAAAGCGATGATCAAATATTCTCTCCATTGTCCGGGTGATGTCTGGGTATTTTCAAGGTGGGTGGGTTATTTAGATAAACTTATTTGGGCTTTTGTTCCTCATATAAGATGGCCTTATTAAAATTTTATAAAACCTTAAAACGGGTAGAAGCTCAAGCAAGGTTTTCTCATTATCAATTATTCCCCGTAGGGTATGAACCCACCTCCCTCACTTTTTAAAAAATTAACCAAATCCCACTGGGACACGAAAGGCAGTTCCTTTGATCTTTTTTTTTGGTAAAGGTGTTCATGTTATCCATAAAATTAAGACTAATGTTTCAAGACCAATAACTTTTTACGTATTCACGTTCTGATATGCAATTAAAATTCAATTACAAGGCTGTAATAGTTTAAAATTAATATCAATGTGTTATATTGATCAAGGGAATTTGCATTCAATGTTAATTTAATTGTTTTAAAGTTTTTTAAGCTGATGACACTAATTTTTTTTGTCAATATCCAGTAAATTCAATTCTTTTGGACACAAAAGATTTTAATATGACAAAAAATTTAAAATTATAATTATTTAATTTTTGTTTCCCTATTCCTTTTTATATTATATATATAAATTTTCGATAATAAGTTATCTTAAAATTTTGCACAATTTCCAGCAATAATGGGAAGTTCTTTTACTAAAATTCGAGCTAATTTGCAGACTTCAATTTTAAAACGTAATTAAGTTTAACAACACCGCCACGCTTTGTAAAATTTTACCAAGAAGCCTTAATTTATTAAAGGCATTAAAGGCTAATGTTTTACTGAATAAACGTGACACCTTTATTCCAAAGACATCCGAGCTAAATTGTGTTTTATCCACCAATTTGTCATGATTGAAGAATAACGAAAACATTTGTTATTCTGTCGACCAACATCTTAAAAGCCTCTGCTCCAGGGCGACATTTTTTTTTTTCTAATAATCTTTTTATTTTTTAACCCTCTCCAACTAATTAAAATATATATATACATATATATACGTATTTTTTTATTTTATAAAATTTTACATTTTTTTCAAAATTTAATTACATTCATACCCAACCCAAAATGGCTACATTATCTAACTTTTTAGAAAACTTTTCATTCGATACATAAGAAAAACACAAAAAAAAGGGGTATCCTAACAAGTCAAAATAATCTACATGCTTAAGTAACTAAATTAAATATTATGTGCTATAATTCATAAAACCCAGGGGTTTATTAAATTGTTTTTAAGTTGATATCCAATGAAACAAAATAAACGGCGATTTTAAAATAAACTTTAAATTAAAATGTAAAATTAAAATTCAATCTTTTTATTTTTGAATAACAAAAGTTCTAATTATATTGCCATTAAAACATCAATATTATTAAACGTATATGAATTTGTGGTGAACCATTTCCCAAATCATACACGAAACTCGAACAAATTTTAAAACAAACAGCTCAATATTTCAAAAGTAAACAAAGAGGTAATACGTTTGTTTGGAACAACTAAAACACGTAAGAATTATTGAAAGAATTGATTTGGGAAATACGTACCAATGGAAAACTAATCGAACGAATTCCAAATTCTGCACAAAAGAACAAAAAAACAAACCTTGTTACATTAGAAACCCATTTTTTGAACGACAAAAACTCAACGGTTTCCTTTTGGCTTGTTCCAAATCGAGTGTTTTTAAATTATTTTTTCCATAAAATTTAAAATTTTTATAAGCTTTTTTTAATTTATTAATAAAGAAGAATCATTTACAAATTCTTCAAGAAACCGTTGTTCAATTTTTGGCCTTTGTCTTTCAATCTTTCAGGCAGCGTATATAATTTCAGTTGATTGTACATTCTTTTATATTTACGGGTTATTATAAATATTGAATAAATATTTTACTTTATATGACCCCATTCAAACATTATATAAGTTTTATAATATAAATAAATAACAACCCAATAACTAACCCCGGATTTTTTCCCATTTAAATATTTTTTCTTTTTATATTAATTTTTCAAAACATTGTCCTATGACACTTTTTTTAATAATAGAATATTTTTAAAAATTTTCAATACCGGACTTTCCGTATAAACCTCGAATTGGGGTTTAGAATAAACCTTTTATTTACAGTGTTTTTTTGGAATGGTTTTTTTGGGTTCATCTCAAAAGGAATATATGCGCTCCGTGGATATTTCATTGCCATTTCCAAGAAATGACAAGGCCATTAAATACACTTCAAATCTATCTTTTAGGGGTTCCTTGGTTTGCCAATTCTCACAACCCATCAATTTGGAGACCATTTCTTTTTAAATCTTTTATCAGAAATAAAACATCTAAAATATAATCTATGACAAAAATGAAATTTAAAACAAATTGGGACCACATAGAATAAAGATAAATATAGAACCTATCATTTTAAAAAATAATGATCAACACTGGTAACGAGTTGATCTTACAAAATCGATATATATTTTTAAAACAAATATAAATCCCCAAATTGAATCGGGGAGGTAATTTGTCAGAGTTTTTAATTTTGGGATACTTCTCTGGATTAAAAAATCATGTTCAAAGCTTTTTGACATTTTCTATATGTAACAAATCTGTGACCAAACAACAAAATTAAAAAAAAAACAAAGCTGTTAAGCTGGAAGTTTTATTTTTGTTTATTCATATAATTATAAAATTAAAAGGAAATCTTGTGTAATTAACAATTTTAATTTTTCTTAATAGATAAATTCTGTTTAACATTAATTCCAATCTTATTGGAAACGGCTGGGATGGTCCGGAATGGATTAGTACCCAATACAATTATTTAGTCGTTCTAATGGATTGAAATGTTATTTTAATAAGTACTGAACTGGAGTGGTCCAATAATTGATATGGAAACTTACTTTGGTGTTTTCAATTATATTTGATGTATGCTGTAAAGGAATAGATGAGGAGTTAAGATATCTCTATCAAAAGCAGGAATATAAAATGCAAACTTTAACTCTTTAAAAAATGAAAAATGATTTCCATTTCTTTTGATAGAAATTATATTTCTTAATAAATTAGGGAAAAAAACATTAATATTTTGTATAAAAAGGGTGAAATTACAGTAGTAAAACAAATTTTTGTTTGTGGTGTGGGTCGGGTTTTGAACTGCAAGGCAGTACCGTTTGAATCAAACATAAGAAAAAACTTTGGGTAATTTGAAAAATATTTAATTGTATTGGGATCAAAGTTTTCATTAAACCTTTAAATTAAATTTTATGTTTTTAACTTATTATTTAAAATAAACAAATTCCGTGGCCTTCAATGTTGGCCCTGGCACAAATAACCGGAAGGTCGTGAGGTTTTGAATCCGCAGAAAAACTTTTTATCATTTATTTTCTCTTAAATATAAATTGGCCCGATAAGCAAAATACCTAAAAATGAAAGGTCCATAGGGATTAGGCATGTAAAATGTTGGTCCCCCCCACCCCTTGGGGCCCAAACATGGAATCATCTTTTTTCAACAATTGGGTAATCGGCCCCATAATTTAACCAGCCGAAAACATTTTATAACACAAAGGTTGTTTTTTCCCGGTATTCCAACCCACTTTTCCGGTTTCCAAAAGGAAATGGTCAAACCCTGGGGACGGAACCCCCTTTTACGACTAAAACATAGTATATGACATTGAACCAAGAACACGTAGTGTGTTAAAACAAGGTACGACTTTCGGAAGAAAATGGGCATCGGGAGGGAACTTAGGTCAGGTCCCAGTATGGAAAATCTCTTCCTTTTATTGCGTTTCCTACCATTAATAACTTGGCCCTCTAAACCCCTAAAATGAATGAATTAATGTTTTACTTCTCCAACGGTCATTGACAAAAATAGTATCTACTACAACTACCCTATTTATTTTATCTAACCACAATAGTAAAGGCGGTAAAAATTAACAATATATTCATCTTAAAGGTCCGTCATTATAATTTTTAGATTTGGATTTAATTATTTTTTTTAAAAAAAACCTTTTTTTGTTCTTTTCCCTCTCGGGTTTAAAACTCTTTTGATTCAATTGAACCAATTTGGTTAAACATTTTTTTTAAAAAAACTGGCCGTGTGGGCCCAAATTCAAGTGAATCTATCTGGCAATTGGGCGTAATGGAGCGTGGGTTTTAAGATCTTAGATAATATTTGCATATCTCGCTTATCTAGCGTTGTAAAGCAATTTTTTGTAATCAATATCAGTTAAATTGATTGTAAGACTCTAGACCATTTTCTATAGATTTGCCACGATGTGATGATCGGATCGTATCTGATTCTCTCTTTAACAATATTGCTTACAGTTTAAAATCTGGCGCTCCCATAGATATCCTTTTTGGGAAAATTTGACACACGATAGGATAAGGTAGTTTGTCCCTGCATCTCTTTAAAGTTAAAGATGTTGCGAACCGTGCATTTCGTAGTATGGATGCTGAAAGAATCGAAACATCGGGAATAAATATGTGTTCAAGTAACGCGAAAAATCTTCTGTAAATTTATGGACTTGATATATTAAAGATTATTTAAAAAAATGTTTTGAGTTTACTTTTTAAAATAATATTGTACATTATTAATAATTCTCATATAAGTTTACATGACATCCATAAAACTGGTCGTATCTGTTATTATTTGTTATTTAAGCAGAAATGTCAAAAACCCTTAACTCAACTAAGTAATTTCCTATTTAGTAAAGTGCAGTCAGACAAACAAAACAATGTAATATACAACTGAGGGTATCATAAACATACCATAACTCATTATAATTATAAATCAATATTTCGTAAACGTTCCTGGTTAAATATAAATCCACATCATCAGCCTTTATTTAGTCCACTGCTGGACATAGGCTCTCATCACCTCATCCATCAGAGGTTTGGATATCACATGAATTGTGGTTAGTGGGTGCACCGTCTTCTGGCCTTGTGCCCCTCCGTTGCATGGATCATCTTAGCACTGGACAAATGGGTGATCGACCCCAGGTGCCTAACCTACTGGAAACAACAGTGAAAAGGTGTTAGAGTTCACCAGGTTTCAGACCCGACCTCCGGTTTTCAAAGCACACGCCCATACTGGCTGCAGAGGCAGATAAAATCTGTGAGATATTGTAATTTAATAAGTTCCAAACGACCTTTTTTTGTCATGTTACAATGCTCAGCGTCTATTTTTGACATTAAAGATGAGGTTTTTCAATGGAATGCAAACAATCACGATGTGAAATGAATATAATCATTGATTAGTTAATTTTACATTGAATGACTGCCCCAAAGCAAACTGGTTTGATATCTATTAATTTGGGAGAATGTTAGTTGGTCACAGCTTTGGCCGTCATTCGGAAATCGGAGCGTAACCATTGTTTGACAACTCAAACAATTACTGGACACAATTTTTGACCAAATGGCATCAGTCCTAAATCAACAAAAGTCTCTCTTGATGTGTGAAACAATAACATTACAAAAACATGATTCTGTCATTTATTAAACCTTAATATTTTACCTGCCAAATTAATAGAAATTCAATTATTAATAAAAATTTCTTCAATATTTTAACTTCAGCTAACTTCTGTTTTAATGTGTATTTTCATTATTTATAATACATAATAATTAACCTTATAACAACTACATTGATAGGTCCCTTTTACAGGGGACAGTCTGAGTTAGTACTCTTGTGGTGCCTATTTCTGCCATAGGCTTGGTAGTGTGAAGACACTGTTGTGTTGCAGTTCGAAAAGGCACCGTGTTCCAACATTAGTGGGTGAACGAGACTTGTATTGCCATCTACACTGCCAAACAGCGCGTTTGCTGATGCCACTAGTTTGCCGATTTCTGGGCGTCGTTATTACGCTTCACATCAGATGTCGTCTGCTCGTCTTCCTGTGAGTAGCAAAAAAAAACAAACCTAAAACAGCAAAACAGCCATTTTGTGGAGTCCCTGCTTTTTATATATTGTACAGTTTTTAAATCTGTAAAAACCGTTACGTACTTTGAAAATTTTAAACTTATAGTGAAAGTCAAATAAACTGTAGAAGACTTTTAATAACGTGGTACACGGAGTCCTAATATTATTTATTTTTGAAAGTAATTTTTACACGGTATTAAGCATGTTTGTATTCACAACTACATGATCTACAAAGTCTCTACCAGACATTATTAGGGCACAACATGGCTTAATATATTCGATATCTCGTTAATGGAATCGGCCTTGGGATGCGTAAATTATATTAGGAACTAGTTATATTGACTTGAAAAAAAAAATAGTTTTTATTGCCTTTATTTTTCTTTTTTTTGTTTCCTAGTCCCAAAGGATTGATAACCGTCACAATCGGCGAGAGTTCAGGAGCCTTAGGACCATTACAGCTGCCATACTAGAAGTAGCTTATGAAAGTAGTTAGATCCGTAGATTTCGAACCACAACCTCCAGTTTCTAAAATGAAAGTCAATACTAAATTGTAAAAATGCTTACGTTATCATTTATTTGTCATTACTATGGTTCAAATTCTTCTTATTCCCCACTTTGATATTCTCTTTAAGTACTCTACGAAAAGCGTAATTAAATATCTCTCCATTGTCACGGTAGTGTCTGGGTATTTTACAAGTGGTGGGTTATTTAGATAGGCTTATTGGGCTTTGACTCCTTATAGATAGCCTTGATAACGAGAATTTATAAAACTGTAAAAGCTTGAGTAGAGCTCAAGCTAAGGTTCTCAAACTTCTCTGTTGCCTCAATTATTCCCCGTAGATGTAGACCCCACCTCCTCCACTTTTATAAGCAAGTACCATAATCACTAGGACACGAAGGCGGTTCCTTTGATCTATTTTTATTTTGGTATTGTGTTCATGTTATCCATAATTAAGACTAATGTTTCTTAAGACCAATAACTTACGTATTCCACGTTCGTGATATGCAATTAAAATTCAATTACCTTGGCTGTAATAGTTTAAAATTAATATCAATGTGTATATTGATCGGGGATTGGTGCATTCAATGTTAAGTTTAATATGTTTAAGTTGTGTTAAATGATGACACTAATTTTTTTTGTCATATCCAGTAATTCAATTCAATTTTGGACACAAAAGTTTACATATGACCAACAAAATTTAAAATTATAATTTTAATTTTGTTCCGCTATATCGCTTATATCTATATTATATATATAAATATTTCCCGATAATAAATTATCTAAAATTTTGCACAATTTCAGCATAATGGTAAGTTCATTTACCTAGCAATGCGACTAATTTGCGAACTTCAATTTTAATATAGTAAGTTACAACAACATACATATATATATTTGCCAAAGCCTTAATATGTATTAAAGGCATTAAAGCTAGTGTATTTACTGAATAAACGTGACATACTGTGTCCGAACATCGAAGCTAAACTGTCGTATTTTATACCAATTTGTCATGATAGAGAATAACGAAAACATTTGTTATTCTGTCGACAACATCTTAAAGCACTGCTGCTCCGAGGCGACATTTTTATTTTTACTAATCTGTTGCATGGTACTAACCTCTCCAACTAATTAAAATATATATATACATATATATACGCGTATTTTTATTTTATAAGTACGTACGTTTGTTTTCAAGTATTGTACATTCCTTACACATAACATACAAATATCTTCATTATCTAACTTTTTAGAAGCTTTTTCATTCGATACATAGAAAAAACTACAAGAGAAAAGACAAGAGTATACTAACAAGTCAAAATAATCTACATACCTAAGTAACTAAATTAAATGATATATATACGTATAATTCATAGCCAGGAGTTTATTAAATTGTTTAGATTGATATCCTTATAAACTCAAATAAACGGCGATTTAAAATAAACTACAATTAAAATGTAAAATTAAAATTCAATACTTTATATTTTTGAATAACAAAAGTTCTATAATTATATTGCCGTTAAAACATCCATATTATTAAACGTATATAGATATTGTGATACATTTTTCCGTCTTTGAAACTCAGTGAAAATTTAAAACAAACGGCTCAATATTTCCAAAGTAAACAAGGGTAATACGTATTGTTTGGCAACAACTAAAACACGTAAGTATTGAATTGTAAGATTGATTGCGAATACATGCAATGAAACAATACTGAACAGAATTTAAATTCTGCAAAACGATCCAGAACAAAACATAACGCGCATTACGATGAAAATTCATTCTTTCGAACGACAAAAACTTAACAGTATTCCTTTTGCTTCCGTTCCAAATCGAGTGTTTTTAAATTATTTTTTCATAAAATTTAAAATTTTTATAAGCTTTGTTGTAATTTATGTAATAAGAGAATCATTTGCATGTCTTCAAGAAACGTTGTTACGAATTTTGCGCGCTTTGTCTTTCGATCTTTCAGGCGGCGTATATAATTTGCAGTTGATTAGTGCACATTCTTTATATTTACGCGATTATTATAAATATTGAATAAATATTTTACTGACACCTATGACCGCTGAGCATTATACTTACGTTTTACACAATATAAATAAATAACAACAGCTCTTTGCACCAACTACACAGGTTTTTTACACATTTTAAATATGTTATCTTTTGTATATTAATTTTATCAAAGCATTGTCTATGACACGTTTTTTTAATATAGAATGATTTTTAAATTTCAATACTAAGACTTACCGTATAACTCGAATTGGGGTTAGAATAGCCTTTAGCAATTATTTGTGTTTTACATTTGAATGGTTTTGTTGGTTCATCTCGACCAAGGATATAATAATAAATGGATATTATCGTGACCATTTCCAGAATGTACGTTACATTAATACCTTCAAGTCTATCTTTTAGGGTTCATAAGCGTTTAATTCGTCTACAAACATCGTTTAGGAACATTTCTTTTTTTAAATCTTTTAACATATCAAATAAGAAAATCACAAGATAATCTATGACAAATGAAATTTAAACAAATATAGGGACCACACATAGATAAGATAAATATAGAACCTATCATTAAAAATAATGATCAAGCTGCTGGTAGCGGATTGTTGATCTTACACAAATGCCGATATATATATTTTAAAGCAAATGCATACGTCCCAGAATTGAATACAGGAGGTATTTTGAGTTGTACGTTTGGGATACTTCTACTGATTAAAATCGTATTATTCGGCATTTCTCTATATATCCAACAAATCTGTAATAACCCAACAACAATTAATAAACCAAGAAACAAGCTGTGTAAAGGCTAGAGAGTTTATATTTTATTTATATCATATATTATAAATTAAATGGAGTCTTGTAGTAATAACAATTTTGTATTTTACTTCAATCAGATGTTCATGCCATACTATTCAATCTATATGAGCTTGCGCAACGATGTCTGGAATGGATTAATTTTGTACGCAATACAATTATATTAGTCACGTTACTAATAAGATTAGAAATATCCTCATTGATAATAAGTACCTGAACTGAGTAGTCCAATAATTGATATGAAACTTACGTACTAGTATGTAATATATTGTTTGATGTATACTGTAGGAATAGGTGAGTTAAGATATCTCTATCAAAACCAGAATATAAAATGTAACAAACATTATAACTCTGCAAAAATGAAAAATGATTTCCATTTCATTTTGGTAGGATTATATTTCTTAATAAAGGAAATTGGCCAGAGAGAAAATACTTGTCCTTTGTATAAAATTAAGCGATTACAGTAGTAAAACAAATTTTGTTTTATGTATTATTAATTGTGGGTCAGGTTTATGAACTGCAGGCAATACTGTCGTGATCAAACTATGAAGAAACTTGCCAGCTTAGCAAATATTTGACATTATGTGTAGTCTAAGTTCTCATATAGGCTTTAAATTAAATTTTATGTTTTGCTTATTATTTTAAATAAGCGTACTCCATTGGCCTGGTGGCCTGGCCTTCCTGACCCGGAGGTCGTGGTTTGAATCGCGCGAGGGAAACAACCGGGTATTATCATTGTTTCTCGTTAAATATGACAATTAGCCGATCAACAAATACACCTAAAAATGCGCTGATCCATGCATGGGATGGGCATATTATAAAATGTTGGTCACCACCAACCCCACATGACATCCGAAGCATGATCATCTTTTTCAGACAATTGGGTAATCAGCTATATTGCCATGTGACGAAAACATTTACTTGCAAAGTTGTTTTTTCCTGATATTCCAACCCCATAACATTCATAAAGAATAGTCTCCAATACCACTAAGACTGGAACCTTTTGGTACGACTAAAACATATTATACTGACCTTATAAACATGAACACCGTAGTGTGTACACACACAAGTGCGACTTTGTGGAAGAGAGAAATGGGCATCCCAGCAAAAAAGGTAGTAATGCTGGTCAGTCCAGTATAGAAATCTACTTCCCTTTTGTTAAGCACCATTAATAACGGTGGCCCTCTACATACCCTAAAATAAGAATGAATTAATGTTTACTTCTCCAGACGGTACATTTGACAAATGGTATCTACTACAACTACTATTTTATATTTATCTAACCACAATAGTAAAGGCAGAAATTAACGCTTAATATATCATCATTAGTTACCGTCATTATAGTTATTGGAGTTTAAGTTAATTATTTTATTTTAAAAAATAACTTTTTGATCTTCCTGCTCGGGGTGTAAAATTGGCTCTTTTTGGTTCATTGACATTTTTTGGTTAAACATTATTTTATTAATAGCTGTACGTGTGGCTGCGGCATAGAATTCAACTTCCCATTTCCTCCTGGAGTGTGTCATAGAGGCGACTAGGAAAATCGCCAATACCATACTATGACTGGCCGACAGGTGGCGTTATAACCATCTCAACTAGATCCCAAAAATACGAAACCTCAACGGGCCTTGGCGTTCAGTGTAAAGGATCTGGAAGGACTGCGGTTACTGTACACGCCAAGCGTGGCAGCCTGCTTGGCTCCCTCATAAGAATGACAACGACGTGCGGCCCCCAGTCTGGCCCTGTTCCTGGCTACGGTAGCGGCCCTGGGTAACGGTGGGGCGGGGGTGCTAAGTCCCCAGGTGGGATTCAGCTACCACCAACGACAGTGGACCTGGCAACTTTCAACGCACGGACATTGGGGACCGTGGGAGGATGACAGGCTGGAAGAAGAGGTAAAACAGGCTGCGTTGGGATATCATGGGGATTATCTGAGTCCGAAGGGGGGGCGATAGTCAGCAGATCGGCAACCTGTTTTTCACCGGGAGGTGACCAACTATCAAGGGTGTCGGGTTTATCGTCCATAGAGTCTCTCATTAACAGCGACGGTAAGTAAAGTGTGTGTGTGGTCAAGGGTCGCATGCCTTATACTCAGAATATCGACGATATTCGTTGAAAGGTCATACAGGTATATGCACCGACATCGACACACTCTGATGAGAGTCGAGGCAGAAATGTGAGACCTTTCACGCGCCGTACATTCCTCCAAAACTGAATACATGGTGTTGATAGGAGACTTTAATGAAAACTGGGGAAAAGGAAGAGGATATATGAGCTGGTAAACCCAATTTTAGGTGGGCAACCCAGGCAAGAGGCAACAGCTGGCCGACTTTATGGAGAGAGAAGGACCGCCATGATGAACTCCTTCTTCAAGAAGCAGCCCACAGAAAGTGGACCAGATGGCCCCGATGGTTTCCGCGTAAAAAAGCAGTCGACTTTATCCGCGACGACCAAACGCCAAATATTAATGATGTCTCTATAATTTACGAGGTTTAAAACCATGTGATCACCACCACCGACTGGTAAAGAGGCGTTGAATCTTAACATTGAAGCGAAAGATCTCGTCTGATGAGTCCACGCTTCGTCATCTCGTGCCCTATTCAAAATGCCCATGGCTTTCATCGAACTTAACGTCCTTCAAACCCTGAACAAGTGCACAACACTGTAGACGATGTACACTAAGCTCGTGAAACATTCATGAGTGTGAGTTCTAGGTTTTATAAAACACACCGCAAACTGGAACAAAACTCTCTGATGCCACTCTTAACCTTCTGGATACAAGACGGAAGGTGGCTACAGTCTTCTTCTGATAAGTCAGATTATAGGCAACAATAGGCAGATCTCCAAGTATATGCAGCGGGATTTGCGTAACTGTGTATTAAAGTTACGCAAATCCCTCCTCCTCTCTCATGTTAAAGCAATAAGACGGAACCAAAGGTTCACAAAGGTCCTCACCAGAGATGTCTATCAGGCAAAAGTCAGTTGACTAAGTTGAAGACCGATAGTGGGCCGTCATCTCCAGTAGGCCGGAGGTTTGAAGTGAGATTGAGAGGTTCTGGACGATTGTACACATCGTCATCCGGAGCCGCTTACTGAAGCGGTGACGACCGAAAACCAGCTCACCGGCACAACTCCGAAGATATCCGGACGTCAGTCTGAGCCGAAGCGAATGGCTCTCGACCAGCCAAGACGGCCGGCGCCTGGTGAGGACGGAATTACAGCGGAAAACTACTGAAGCGGGCGGAGAACCGGTGCTGTAGTTACTTGGAGGCTCTTTAATTTCGTCCTGCAGCAGGCTGGTATTACGCGCCAGGCGATGGAGCCGACTTGAGTGGTATTGTTTTCAAGAAGGCGATAAGGAGCCTCTTGAAAACTATGGTCCATTCCTTCTGAGCCGTGTTTGTATTCCCGTTCTCGAGTCATCTTAAGATCAATCTCGCTTCCAGGATTAGACGACTTATGCAAGTTAATGGATTCAAAAGGCTTTAGTACCATAGACCATATTTACGCTTGCGGCAGATTATACAGAAGACTAGAGGTATGGTTGCCTTTATGTAGCGTTGTGGACTGTAGAAAGCCAACCTGATTCTGTAATTTAGGCTGTGCTGCAGGCCTTCAGCGTTACCAAATTGACCCGGTCAGGTATATCGAGGTGCTGGTGTTTTGTACAGTAAAGCAACGATGTCCTTCGACTACAATCAGTGGTACAAACCCTATTCAATTGCAGAGGTGTAAGACAGTGTGATGTTATCCCGAAACTCTTTACCGCTTTACATTTAGAACGCATTCAACTTTGGATTGGAAAGGACGAGAGAATTATATAAACATCTGATGGCGAGTACATCACACCTTGGATTGCCGACGACGCATAGTCATAATATTGTGAGTCGCTGGGACCTCTGCACTGTGTCAGCCAGCCTCAACAGTGTTTCCAACGTGGGCCTTAGGATGAACATGGAGAAGACAGTATGTCTAGCAACTCATGTCATGCCTGCGCCGGTGGTTATTAGGGACGCTGTGCTCGAGTTGTTGACAATGTATTTTACACCAGGACCGATGGTCCGGCTAGGTGAGTCCAACTAGGCAGAGGTCGGTCGGCAGATCTGGCGCTCAGATGGGCAGCTTTCAGGAAGCAGACGTATCCTCTTGTCGATATCCTCAATGCCACAAAAACCAAGGTCTTCCAACCAGTACTTTGCGTGTTGCCAGTGATGACCCACGGAACTGGGGTGCGTGGTCCTTCACTGCTTTGGCCGTATGAGGAAGCTCCAAGTCATAGCGAGGGTATGGGACGGAGGCTGTAGCAGGATTTCTCTGCGTGATAGAGCGCGTAATACAGACATCCACCCAGCCAGAACGATGTTGACCGACATAGCTCATAAGTTAGCAAGCTAAAGTGGCAATGGGCAGCCTTTTAGCTCCCGTGGGAGCCGATAACCGATGGGAAAAAGGTTCTCGGGCAGCCTCGTACTAGCCATCCTTGAGTGGGACAATCCCCAGGATGGCGCAAAACCTCCTATGTTTTATTTAAAATAACAACCAAATCAACTAAGCATAAATGTATTTTTGCAACAACAATGGTACGACGTACAAAGTGCAACATCTATAAATGGCTCAAAATTTCGTTAGTACAAACACCAGCACGTTATCAAAAAGTGTTTGCTGCGTTTTGGATAGTATTCATAGACTTTCTCTAAAATTTTTATTTAAAATCTAGTTTCTCGTTTGGCAGTCAAGTTTATTACTCTTTTAAATGAGCTTAATGTAGCTGTTTGTAGTCTATTTAATAATATTGTGATGATAGTAAAATACATGTTTTATGTAAGCAATCAAAAAAATACAGACAAAATAGAAATGAAATACAATACCGCATAGGTGCCAAGACTGTCGGTGGCCAAACCCTTACTTCTTAAATTGTGGTATATTGCAGAGTCCCCAAGGGCATATCTATATATTTTAAAAATATTATTCGGTCATCATTTAATTCATCACCATTCAAGAGAGATATAAAAATGCGGCGATGGCTCGGAGGCAGTTTCATGCAAAAGGCACGCTGTCAGCTGTTACACTAAATATTGGATTACAGTCTTCTTTTAGTCCAGTTGTATTTTTTTTTTAATTTTACGTGTTTGTTTTTGAAATCTATCATGATTGTGTTTCTCTTTAAATACAGACACAAACAGCAGATTTCTTTGGCGTCGTTGCTATATGTTCTTTTTGTTTTGTACTGATTTATCTATCTATTTAAGAGACTTCCTTAATGATCAAGTTGTACACTACTGGTAGCACGAGGAATTTTTCATTGGACAGGTGGTAGTATAATTTAGGTACATCGAAGGAATAAGTTTGTTTTGTTCTTTTTTAATATTTAAATATTATTAGTTTCCATAAAAAATAATTTAAAAGTTATTAGTAGTGTAGTTCTCAGTTCCTTGCTTGATTTAAAATATTGTATCTGCATTTACTAGCATTGTTTATGTTGTAACAGATTTTGAATAAGAAGAATCCGACATAATATTTTCTACAAGTGCTGAAAAATAAACGGGTGTTATAAATCCCAATACCACATTTTCATAATCGCGATGATTTCTTGATATTTGTTTCTGATTGGTAACCCATTTTCGTTTCAATATGGTGTATGCTTTGATAACCTTATCAGAATAATGGAAAAGGATGACTTGTAAAATATTGATCTATGATAAAAAGCCCGAATTTTCTTATTGACAAACTGCAAATATTTTTCAATATTTTTAATTTATATAAACTTTCTACCTTTCCAATACATAGGACAAACATTAGTATTTCCTAAATTTTCTTCCCTTATGTTATAAAACAATCTACTAATACCCAATACATTTTAAAATAAAAATGTAATAAATTATAGAATTGATTCTATAGAATTATTATTAAGCTAAACAAGTATATTAAAAATAAAACAAAACGCTAAAGACTTCGCACCACATTCTATTTCCTTAATATTTACTAACCTAGGATAAAAATATATAGGAAACTATAGTAGAATCGAATAATAAACTTATTCTTAAATTATAAAAAATACCCGTCTTCCATGTTTCCACATATATGCTTCAACAATTGTAGTTACTTTTTAATATAAGGTGAAACCTCTTAATTTGAAGATTCAAAAGCAATAATCATTACCGACAATATAAAGAACGACTGCGTATGAGAATTGTATAATTTGGACATTAAAATTATATGAACAACATTTGATCAAATAATTAATCTTATCACAAAATGTTATCAACCTCTTCCGCAACATAAGAACAAAAAAATATTGGAATAAGCTTTTAATTTGCTGTGCCTTGGGTTATTTTTGAAACATTGATATTTTATCTCACCAGATTTTACTGTATACCATTGCAAAATGCTATCGATGGGGAACGTTTTGGTTATCTTTAACGGTTCGCCACATTTTTTTCAATGTGAGGTCACACAAGGAGTGATATATAACATGAAATTTTCTTAATTTCTTAAGTATATAAACCTATTAATCATAAGATTATTAAAAATGGATATTCCGATTAATATACATATTACTACCTAGACCGTTTTGAATATTATATCTTAATCGTTGGTTGAATTAGGTGCAACGTTACAGTATACCATGAGATCAACACTCACGTAATTGGCACGTATTAGAACATTTGAGCACGTATTTCTCATTAGCTAGACTTTACACCACCGCCAAGGTTCCTGGGTTATAGACGTTGTGTGACGTAACACAACCATAATGTTATATATACTAGTGCAATAAAATGATGATAAACGTCACATGATTCATAAAAAATACTTAACTGAATAAATACTAAAATTTTGTTTTCAAATACAACTGCACCCAGCATAATTCTATAACGACTTGTTATTTCATGCCTTCTAATGTAAATGAAAATACTGAAATAATAAATTTTTGACAAACCAATCTCATTTATTAGTAACCTATAACAGGAATTATTAAAAAGTAATGTCATTATCATTATTAGCCTCATGTTGGTCACACTGCTGGACATGGGCTACTATTGCACTTCTGTGGGGCTTTTGGATATGCTCCCATCGCTGCTGGTCCAATGCGTTAGAATTCTATCGACGCATGGATCATCTTACTTTTCCAACAGACAGGTGGTATTCGGTGCTAAGCAACAAGGAAGCAACAATGAAATTTTTTTTAGTCCCTACAAGATTTGGACTCACGACCTCTGGTTTTTGAGTTACCCTTATTACTAGGCTACGTAGGCAGTAAGTAATGTCAATGAACTGAATATTTTATTATTCTAACATTTTTAGTAGCCTTATTTAGATGAGTTGTTTACTTCAATTTTATTACGAGAATAGTATGAAAAAAAACATTTTACGTTTGCATAAAACCGCCAAGGATTGCAACAGACGGGTTATGCAAAAACCGTGATTTTTAGCAAATTGTTATATACGTATTATCCTCGTATCGAAAATATGAAATATTTTACAAACTCTAAATTCTAAAATATGTTCATCTAACAACCATAAAAATTTTTTTCTCTTTATATTACTGTTTTACGTTTTATAGACAGATTTCAATATTTCTTTTTTAGTCTAGTAGGTAGTCTCTGTTTTGTGCAGTTTCCAAGTGCGTGTTGTACAACAAATGTTTTCAAAATTTCAGGAATAAATATATTATTACGTCATTCTTTATCATCATCTTCATTGTCAGTCTGTATCAATTACTGAAGTGGACCACTCCCCTAATGCGGCATACACACAGCTTTAGCTACCGTCATCTAGCCGACACCCAGCCACTTGTGACCGCATGCCGCAGGGCGACCACAGCCGCACTACACCGAAGGCTCAAGATGAGTGCCGTACTGTTTCCAAACCCTTTTGGCACCTAAAGCGACGACGGTCCGTGTCCCAACACCCAGGAAGAAAGACCCCATGAGGTCACATCACGCTGGGGTGTGACTATCATCAGCGCCACCTTCAGCTGTTGTTTGAAAGAACTGTGTTCAGACTTTCGATGGGTATCATTACGCTCCATCTTGGTCCGGGGCCCCACATATCCCTGCACCCCTCACTCTGGCGGCCAGAGATCATCGCTGGATTTTGGCAGAAAAAGGCGACCCTGGAACGTGCCGAGTCTCAGTCGCCTTTCCAGAACTTTCCCAGCTCTAGTTCACAAAACTATATGATGACGAACTGCTGGACAGGCAGGCCAGGACGGGGATTATGGTGTTGAGGCGATCGCGGTCAGGTTATCAAATTGCAATTATAAATTTACTGCTACGTTCTATAGATTTATTTTTTATTAACATACATCTGATAATATAGAAAAAGTATCCTGATGCAATAGCGAAACATATAGAAAGCTCAAAGTAATTTATCTTTGAAGTTCTTATTCGTAAAATGATACCACTTTTATTTTAATTCTTATATATCTGTGTCCAAATTCAACCCAATCAGCAGGTATTGAAAATTAGCTTCCATACTGATCATCATACTACAATTCTAAAATATTTTTTTGTGTAGGCCTATTGGCATTATGTTTTTGTGCGTGGGCGGACTGTAAAAATATTCATTTATATAAAAAACAATCACGTTAGATTAAATTATACCAAGGAATCGAATCTTTTAAAAAAAATTAATATAACGAAATGATGTCGTGAAGGAAAACCTTACAAGGAAGCACAGATACGTTCGAAACATCGTTAATTTTTAATGTGTTTGGTTGTTTATTTTTGGGTCCACATTTTCGATTTAATGGTTAAAAAAATACAGTATACTATTTGGTTAATATACATTTATTTTTATTCTTACTTCTGACCTGGGTAGTATAAAAGATATCGCTTATAGCTATAAGGCCGCCCACACCCGTATTTAAGTTTGAAGTTTAGTCTAATGACTGTAAATTACCATTTCAATGTTAGCTACTAAGCGTTGATCTATCTACCTACATTTAATTCATATAACAGTACAACCAGAGAATAGCAACGTAATATACATAAAATTTTGTTACAATTGCATATTATTAAAATAATTATATGGTTCACTACGTCTTTTTACTTTTCCTAAAAATGCAAAATACACAGAGTTTCAATCACATAGTATTATGCGTAACAATCTCTAATCAAAGATTGAGCAAAAGAACTTGAATTTATTGTATCAAGCACGAACAAATATGTACCTGTTCGTGAACTGTTTTATCAAGTAGAATTGATCACCGCCCCTTAAAGATATAATTACTAAAATTATTATATACTAGAGGAGCTTTATAACAAATGCATAGAAATAATCACAAATTTCTGTAAAAGCTTAGTCGTATCGCAATGGAAAGGAGAAGTTTTAAGTACATATTATCGACTAGAAACTGTGCATTAAGCTAACGGTGGAAGAACGTTAGCCAGTAACGTAAATTTGCGGGCTCAACCTATTACTATATAAAGTGTAATAAATTAATGTTATTTGGTCGTCTGTAACGATGATGGAAAGTTCACGAGTGCATAACCAATAGGGCAGGGGTTAGAAGATATGCAAAGAGTGATTCACTTGTCTCTTCACGATGCTGGGACGATCAGTGCAAGGTTAATCGACCAACTCAAAGTAGCCGAAATTATGGGCAACAAATCGACACAGGTACGGTTTAGGTACCCCTCCTAGAAATTAGAACACAATGAACAGCCGTAGTTGCATCTTGGTATAAAACAAAATAGGCCAATAGGAAGTAGTATCTTACTCTTCTAGGAGCATTTACCTTTCTATTGGAAAACTTGTATGATTATATTAAATAAATGGCGAAAAGCGTAACGCGGATATGCAAAACGTAATTGAAAATTGATAGCAGTTTGTCTGACGGAGCTGAACCGTAAGGCAGATTTATGTATATTTCATTACTTAATGCTTTTGATTCATTCATTTCACCGAGGACCATTCAATTTTATTAAAACCGTTCAGCGTGATTGTTCCGTCAACAAAATTAATCCCTTTGGTGTATCCATATTGTCTGGTATGGTCATATCGATTTGAATTACATACAGAGTGATTGATTTGTTTTCTGTAGAAAACAAATGTTGTAATGCATTTAATGTAAATAATAACATTACCGATCGAACAATTATTATTTTATTTTGGAAATTAAAACAATGTTTTTGCAAGGTTTAGTATTCATAATGCATAACATAATTTATTTACGTTTGAATATAGCAGACGCTACTAGATTAAATTTAGTGACGGAAGATAAACAACAATTTACCACTAAACAGATATAGTTTTAGGAAAGTGATAAACATTAATGTAATTATATTAAGACTAATATACCTACAGAAGAAACGTTTATAAATATTCGCGAAATATGTATATTGCTTCTCAATGGAGAAAGGAGGAGAGAGAGGAGAGTAAAGTACTATTCCCAATATTTTATTTTAATGTACGACAGAGTTGTGGAGTATAATTTAAATAATTTTAATGATTTAAAATATATAATAATGTTAACATTTATGAAAATCTCTAACCTTTAAATTAAGCGGCATATAACGGATAGAAATAATTTAATCATTGGTTCTAATAGATTTGTATATTAAGACGGGATTAATAATGATGGCAAAACAATCCAGCTGAGAGTTTCAGTACTACTTTAATCGTTCTTATTAAAAATTAATCTCTGAAATCGATTTCCACTAGCATATCACATTCGTAACTATTTTTTAAACACGTGATCAAACGCACCCTACAGCAGTTGTCAAACGCACCTACATAGATTATGGACAAACACAGAAGCATTTACGACACTAGGCCCCACCGGTCAGTGTTTACCCTTTGCTATGACGCAACAACACATATTAGATAGAGGCGTTGCTGGGTTTTAGCACCGCTTCTTCTGCGCCAACGAAGAAGAAGAGTGGTAAGTAAGTTAGATGGAACTCTTCTAACTATTAATTATCCTTAAAGCGTCTAGCAAAATCGGCCAGAAATCCCAGCCCACTCGGGCGGCCTCGATTCAGCATGCTAACGAACCAAGTGACGGCCCAAGCCGAGGCTCCCATTACGTTAACACGGTCAGCGGTCTGCAGGATCTGGAAAAACTAGTACCTAAAATATAAAATTAATAAATGAGTTGAATTACCCTACAATTGCGGTGGTAAGTCCCCTTTGGGGAGCGTCCATCGAATTAGGTGCCACGCGGTGCCTATTTCTACCGCAAAGCAGTAGTGTAGAAACACTACTGCTTTTTTCTTCTTAATGTTCCGGCCAGCGTATTTGCCTAGGTAAACGGACTTAACATCCTGTATCACGGTGGTTAAGCGCGTTGGTGATACCTATGTGCAATGTCTATGGGCGTGTTGACCACTTTCCATCAAGTGGCCCCGACTGCTCGTCTGCGTGAATCTATCTGGCAATTGGGCGTAATGGAGCGTGGGTTTTAAGATCTTAGATAATATTTGCATATCTCGCTTATCTAGCGTTGTAAAGCAATTTTTTGTAATCAATATCAGTTAAATTGATTGTAAGACTCTAGACCATTTTCTATAGATTTGCCACGATGTGATGATCGGATCGTATCTGATTCTCTCTTTAACAATATTGCTTACAGTTTAAAATCTGGCGCTCCCATAGATATCCTTTTTGGGAAAATTTGACACACGATAGGATAAGGTAGTTTGTCCCTGCATCTCTTTAAAGTTAAAGATGTTGCGAACCGTGCATTTCGTAGTATGGATGCTGAAAGAATCGAAACATCGGGAATAAATATGTGTTCAAGTAACGCGAAAAATCTTCTGTAAATTTATGGACTTGATATATTAAAGATTATTTAAAAAAATGTTTTGAGTTTACTTTTTAAAATAATATTGTACATTATTAATAATTCTCATATAAGTTTACATGACATCCATAAAACTGGTCGTATCTGTTATTATTTGTTATTTAAGCAGAAATGTCAAAAACCCTTAACTCAACTAAGTAATTTCCTATTTAGTAAAGTGCAGTCAGACAAACAAAACAATGTAATATACAACTGAGGGTATCATAAACATACCATAACTCATTATAATTATAAATCAATATTTCGTAAACGTTCCTGGTTAAATATAAATCCACATCATCAGCCTTTATTTAGTCCACTGCTGGACATAGGCTCTCATCACCTCATCCATCAGAGGTTTGGATATCACATGAATTGTGGTTAGTGGGTGCACCGTCTTCTGGCCTTGTGCCCCTCCGTTGCATGGATCATCTTAGCACTGGACAAATGGGTGATCGACCCCAGGTGCCTAACCTACTGGAAACAACAGTGAAAAGGTGTTAGAGTTCACCAGGTTTCAGACCCGACCTCCGGTTTTCAAAGCACACGCCCATACTGGCTGCAGAGGCAGATAAAATCTGTGAGATATTGTAATTTAATAAGTTCCAAACGACCTTTTTTTGTCATGTTACAATGCTCAGCGTCTATTTTTGACATTAAAGATGAGGTTTTTCAATGGAATGCAAACAATCACGATGTGAAATGAATATAATCATTGATTAGTTAATTTTACATTGAATGACTGCCCCAAAGCAAACTGGTTTGATATCTATTAATTTGGGAGAATGTTAGTTGGTCACAGCTTTGGCCGTCATTCGGAAATCGGAGCGTAACCATTGTTTGACAACTCAAACAATTACTGGACACAATTTTTGACCAAATGGCATCAGTCCTAAATCAACAAAAGTCTCTCTTGATGTGTGAAACAATAACATTACAAAAACATGATTCTGTCATTTATTAAACCTTAATATTTTACCTGCCAAATTAATAGAAATTCAATTATTAATAAAAATTTCTTCAATATTTTAACTTCAGCTAACTTCTGTTTTAATGTGTATTTTCATTATTTATAATACATAATAATTAACCTTATAACAACTACATTGATAGGTCCCTTTTACAGGGGACAGTCTGAGTTAGTACTCTTGTGGTGCCTATTTCTGCCATAGGCTTGGTAGTGTGAAGACACTGTTGTGTTGCAGTTCGAAAAGGCACCGTGTTCCAACATTAGTGGGTGAACGAGACTTGTATTGCCATCTACACTGCCAAACAGCGCGTTTGCTGATGCCACTAGTTTGCCGATTTCTGGGCGTCGTTATTACGCTTCACATCAGATGTCGTCTGCTCGTCTTCCTGTGAGTAGCAAAAAAAAACAAACCTAAAACAGCAAAACAGCCATTTTGTGGAGTCCCTGCTTTTTATATATTGTACAGTTTTTAAATCTGTAAAAACCGTTACGTACTTTGAAAATTTTAAACTTATAGTGAAAGTCAAATAAACTGTAGAAGACTTTTAATAACGTGGTACACGGAGTCCTAATATTATTTATTTTTGAAAGTAATTTTTACACGGTATTAAGCATGTTTGTATTCACAACTACATGATCTACAAAGTCTCTACCAGACATTATTAGGGCACAACATGGCTTAATATATTCGATATCTCGTTAATGGAATCGGCCTTGGGATGCGTAAATTATATTAGGAACTAATTATATTCACTTGAAAAAAATTATTTTTATTGCCTTTATTTTTCTTTTTTTTGTTTCCTAGTCCCAAAGGATTGATAACCGTCACAATCGGCGAGAGTTCAGGAGCCTTAGGACCATTACAGCTGCCATACTAGAAGTAGCTTATGAAAGTAGTTAGATCCGTAGATTTCGAACCACAACCTCCAGTTTCTAAAATGAAAGTCAATACTAAATTGTAAAAATGCTTACGTTATCATTTATTTGTCATTACTATGGTTCAAATTCTTCTTATTCCCCACTTTGATATTCTCTTTAAGTACTCTACGAAAAGCGTAATTAAATATCTCTCCATTGTCACGGTAGTGTCTGGGTATTTTACAAGTGGTGGGTTATTTAGATAGGCTTATTGGGCTTTGACTCCTTATAGATAGCCTTGATAACGAGAATTTATAAAACTGTAAAAGCTTGAGTAGAGCTCAAGCTAAGGTTCTCAAACTTCTCTGTTGCCTCAATTATTCCCCGTAGATGTAGACCCCACCTCCTCCACTTTTATAAGCAAGTACCATAATCACTAGGACACGAAGGCGGTTCCTTTGATCTATTTTTATTTTGGTATTGTGTTCATGTTATCCATAATTAAGACTAATGTTTCTTAAGACCAATAACTTTTACGTATTCACGTTCGTGATATGCAATTAAAATTCAATTACCTTGGCTGTAATAGTTTAAAATTAATATCAATGTGTATATTGATCGGGGATTGGTGCATTCAATGTTAAGTTTAATATGTTTAAGTTGTGTTAAGCTGATGACACTAATTTTTTTTGTCATATCCAGTAATTCAATTCAATTTTGGACACAAAAGTTTACATATGACAACAAAATTTAAAATTATAATTATTTAATTTTGTTCCGCTATATCGCTTATTTCTATATTATATATATAAATATTTCGATAATAAGTTATCTAAAATTTTGCACAATTTCAGCATAATGGTAAGTTCATTTACTAGCAATGCGAGCTAATTTGCGAACTTCAATTTTAATATAGTAAGTTACAACAACATACATATATATATTTGCCAAAGCCTTAATATGTATTAAAGGCATTAAAGCTAGTGTATTTACTGAATAAACGTGACATACTGTGTCCGAACATCGAAGCTAAACTGTCGTATTTTATACCAATTTGTCATGATAGAGAATAACGAAAACATTTGTTATTCTGTCGACAACATCTTAAAGCACTGCTGCTCCGAGGCGACATTTTTATTTTTACTAATCTGTTGCATGGTACTAACCTCTCCAACTAATTAAAATATATATATACATATATATACGCGTATTTTTATTTTATAAGTACGTACGTTTGTTTTCAAGTATTGTACATTCCTTACACATAACATACAAATATCTTCATTATCTAACTTTTTAGAAGCTTTTTCATTCGATACATAGAAAAAACTACAAGAGAAAAGACAAGAGTATACTAACAAGTCAAAATAATCTACATACCTAAGTAACTAAATTAAATGATATATATACGTATAATTCATAGCCAGGAGTTTATTAAATTGTTTAGATTGATATCCTTATAAACTCAAATAAACGGCGATTTAAAATAAACTACAATTAAAATGTAAAATTAAAATTCAATACTTTATATTTTTGAATAACAAAAGTTCTATAATTATATTGCCGTTAAAACATCCATATTATTAAACGTATATAGATATTGTGATACATTTTTCCGTCTTTGAAACTCAGTGAAAATTTAAAACAAACGGCTCAATATTTCCAAAGTAAACAAGGGTAATACGTATTGTTTGGCAACAACTAAAACACGTAAGTATTGAATTGTAAGATTGATTGCGAATACATGCAATGAAACAATACTGAACAGAATTTAAATTCTGCAAAACGATCCAGAACAAAACATAACGCGCATTACGATGAAAATTCATTCTTTCGAACGACAAAAACTCAACAGTATTCCTTTTTGCTTCGTTCCCAAATCAAGTGTTTTAAATTATTTTTTCATAAAATTTAAAATTTTTATAAGCTTTGTTGTAATTTATGTAATAAAAATAACATTTGCATGTCTTCAAGAAACGATGTTACGAATTTTGCGCGTTTTGTCTATCAATCTTTCAGGCGGAGTATATAATTTGCAGTTGATTATCGCACATTCTTTATATTTACGCGATTATTATAAATGAATAAATATTTTACTGACACCTATGACCGCTGAGCATTATACTTACGTTTTACACAATATAAATAAATAACAACAGCTCTTTGCACCAACTACACAGGTTTTTTACACATTTTAAATATGTTATCTTTTGTATATTAATTTTATCAAAGCATTGTCTATGGCGCGTTTTTTTAATATAGAATGATTTTTAAATTTCAATACTAAGACTTACCGTATAACTCGAATTGGGGTTAGAATAGCCTTTAGCAATTATTTGTGTTTTACATTTGAATGGTTTTGTTGGTTCATCTCGACCAAGGATATAATAATAAATGGATATTATCGTGACCATTTCCAGAATGTACGTTACATTAATACCTTCAAGTCTATCTTTTAGGGTTCATAAGCGTTTAATTCGTCTACAAACATCGTTTAGGAACATTTCTTTTTTTAAATCTTTTAACATATCAAATAAGAAAATCACAAGATAATCTATGACAAATGAAATTTAAAAACAAATATAGGGACCACATAGATAAGATAAATATAGAACCTATCATTAAAAAAATAATGATCAAGCTGCTGGTAGCGGATTGTTGATCTTACACAAATATACGATATATATATTTTAAAGCAAATATACGTCCCGAATTGAATACAGGAGGTAATTTGTACGAGTTGTACGAGTTTTGGGATACTTCTACTGATTAAAATCGTATTATTCGGCATTTCTCTATATATCCAACAAATCTGTAATAACCCAACAACAATTAATAAACCAAGAAACAAGCTGTGTAAAGGCTAGAGAGTTTATATTTTATTTATATCATATATTATAAATTAAATGGAGTCTTGTAGTAATAACAATTTTGTATTTTACTTCAATCAGATGTTCATGCCATACTATTCAATCTATATGAGCTTGCGCAACGATGTCTGGAATGGATTAATTTTGTACGCAATACAATTATATTAGTCACGTTACTAATAAGATTAGAAATATCCTCATTGATAATAAGTACCTGAACTGAGTAGTCCAATAATTGATATGAAACTTACGTACTAGTATGTAATATATTGTTTGATGTATACTGTAGGAATAGGTGAGTTAAGATATCTCTATCAAAACCAGAATATAAAATGTAACAAACATTATAACTCTGCAAAAATGAAAAATGATTTCCATTTCATTTTGGTAGGATTATATTTCTTAATAAAGGAAATTGGCCAGAGAGAAAATACTTGTCCTTTGTATAAAATTAAGCGATTACAGTAGTAAAACAAATTTTGTTTTATGTATTATTAATTGTGGGTCAGGTTTATGAACTGCAGGCAATACTGTCGTGATCAAACTATGAAGAAACTTGCCAGCTTAGCAAATATTTGACATTATGTGTAGTCTAAGTTCTCATATAGGCTTTAAATTAAATTTTATGTTTTGCTTATTATTTTAAATAAGCGTACTCCATTGGCCTGGTGGCCTGGCCTTCCTGACCCGGAGGTCGTGGTTTGAATCGCGCGAGGGAAACAACCGGGTATTATCATTGTTTCTCGTTAAATATGACAATTAGCCGATCAACAAATACACCTAAAAATGCGCTGATCCATGCATGGGATGGGCATATTATAAAATGTTGGTCACCACCAACCCCACATGACATCCGAAGCATGATCATCTTTTTCAGACAATTGGGTAATCAGCTATATTGCCATGTGACGAAAACATTTACTTGCAAAGTTGTTTTTTCCTGATATTCCAACCCCATAACATTCATAAAGAATAGTCTCCAATACCACTAAGACTGGAACCTTTTGGTACGACTAAAACATATTATACTGACCTTATAAACATGAACACCGTAGTGTGTACACACACAAGTGCGACTTTGTGGAAGAGAGAAATGGGCATCCCAGCAAAAAAGGTAGTAATGCTGGTCAGTCCAGTATAGAAATCTACTTCCCTTTTGTTAAGCACCATTAATAACGGTGGCCCTCTACATACCCTAAAATAAGAATGAATTAATGTTTACTTCTCCAGACGGTACATTTGACAAATGGTATCTACTACAACTACTATTTTATATTTATCTAACCACAATAGTAAAGGCAGAAATTAACGCTTAATATATCATCATTAGTTACCGTCATTATAGTTATTGGAGTTTAAGTTAATTATTTTATTTTAAAAAATAACTTTTTGATCTTCCTGCTCGGGGTGTAAAATTGGCTCTTTTTGGTTCATTGACATTTTTTGGTTAAACATTATTTTATTAATAGCTGTACGTGTGGCTGCGGCATAGAATTCAACTTCCCATTTCCTCCTGGAGTGTGTCATAGAGGCGACTAGGAAAATCGCCAATACCATACTATGACTGGCCGACAGGTGGCGTTATAACCATCTCAACTAGATCCCAAAAATACGAAACCTCAACGGGCCTTGGCGTTCAGTGTAAAGGATCTGGAAGGACTGCGGTTACTGTACACGCCAAGCGTGGCAGCCTGCTTGGCTCCCTCATAAGAATGACAACGACGTGCGGCCCCCAGTCTGGCCCTGTTCCTGGCTACGGTAGCGGCCCTGGGTAACGGTGGGGCGGGGGTGCTAAGTCCCCAGGTGGGATTCAGCTACCACCAACGACAGTGGACCTGGCAACTTTCAACGCACGGACATTGGGGACCGTGGGAGGATGACAGGCTGGAAGAAGAGGTAAAACAGGCTGCGTTGGGATATCATGGGGATTATCTGAGTCCGAAGGGGGGGCGATAGTCAGCAGATCGGCAACCTGTTTTTCACCGGGAGGTGACCAACTATCAAGGGTGTCGGGTTTATCGTCCATAGAGTCTCTCATTAACAGCGACGGTAAGTAAAGTGTGTGTGTGGTCAAGGGTCGCATGCCTTATACTCAGAATATCGACGATATTCGTTGAAAGGTCATACAGGTATATGCACCGACATCGACACACTCTGATGAGAGTCGAGGCAGAAATGTGAGACCTTTCACGCGCCGTACATTCCTCCAAAACTGAATACATGGTGTTGATAGGAGACTTTAATGAAAACTGGGGAAAAGGAAGAGGATATATGAGCTGGTAAACCCAATTTTAGGTGGGCAACCCAGGCAAGAGGCAACAGCTGGCCGACTTTATGGAGAGAGAAGGACCGCCATGATGAACTCCTTCTTCAAGAAGCAGCCCACAGAAAGTGGACCAGATGGCCCCGATGGTTTCCGCGTAAAAAAGCAGTCGACTTTATCCGCGACGACCAAACGCCAAATATTAATGATGTCTCTATAATTTACGAGGTTTAAAACCATGTGATCACCACCACCGACTGGTAAAGAGGCGTTGAATCTTAACATTGAAGCGAAAGATCTCGTCTGATGAGTCCACGCTTCGTCATCTCGTGCCCTATTCAAAATGCCCATGGCTTTCATCGAACTTAACGTCCTTCAAACCCTGAACAAGTGCACAACACTGTAGACGATGTACACTAAGCTCGTGAAACATTCATGAGTGTGAGTTCTAGGTTTTATAAAACACACCGCAAACTGGAACAAAACTCTCTGATGCCACTCTTAACCTTCTGGATACAAGACGGAAGGTGGCTACAGTCTTCTTCTGATAAGTCAGATTATAGGCAACAATAGGCAGATCTCCAAGTATATGCAGCGGGATTTGCGTAACTGTGTATTAAAGTTACGCAAATCCCTCCTCCTCTCTCATGTTAAAGCAATAAGACGGAACCAAAGGTTCACAAAGGTCCTCACCAGAGATGTCTATCAGGCAAAAGTCAGTTGACTAAGTTGAAGACCGATAGTGGGCCGTCATCTCCAGTAGGCCGGAGGTTTGAAGTGAGATTGAGAGGTTCTGGACGATTGTACACATCGTCATCCGGAGCCGCTTACTGAAGCGGTGACGACCGAAAACCAGCTCACCGGCACAACTCCGAAGATATCCGGACGTCAGTCTGAGCCGAAGCGAATGGCTCTCGACCAGCCAAGACGGCCGGCGCCTGGTGAGGACGGAATTACAGCGGAAAACTACTGAAGCGGGCGGAGAACCGGTGCTGTAGTTACTTGGAGGCTCTTTAATTTCGTCCTGCAGCAGGCTGGTATTACGCGCCAGGCGATGGAGCCGACTTGAGTGGTATTGTTTTCAAGAAGGCGATAAGGAGCCTCTTGAAAACTATGGTCCATTCCTTCTGAGCCGTGTTTGTATTCCCGTTCTCGAGTCATCTTAAGATCAATCTCGCTTCCAGGATTAGACGACTTATGCAAGTTAATGGATTCAAAAGGCTTTAGTACCATAGACCATATTTACGCTTGCGGCAGATTATACAGAAGACTAGAGGTATGGTTGCCTTTATGTAGCGTTGTGGACTGTAGAAAGCCAACCTGATTCTGTAATTTAGGCTGTGCTGCAGGCCTTCAGCGTTACCAAATTGACCCGGTCAGGTATATCGAGGTGCTGGTGTTTTGTACAGTAAAGCAACGATGTCCTTCGACTACAATCAGTGGTACAAACCCTATTCAATTGCAGAGGTGTAAGACAGTGTGATGTTATCCCGAAACTCTTTACCGCTTTACATTTAGAACGCATTCAACTTTGGATTGGAAAGGACGAGAGAATTATATAAACATCTGATGGCGAGTACATCACACCTTGGATTGCCGACGACGCATAGTCATAATATTGTGAGTCGCTGGGACCTCTGCACTGTGTCAGCCAGCCTCAACAGTGTTTCCAACGTGGGCCTTAGGATGAACATGGAGAAGACAGTATGTCTAGCAACTCATGTCATGCCTGCGCCGGTGGTTATTAGGGACGCTGTGCTCGAGTTGTTGACAATGTATTTTACACCAGGACCGATGGTCCGGCTAGGTGAGTCCAACTAGGCAGAGGTCGGTCGGCAGATCTGGCGCTCAGATGGGCAGCTTTCAGGAAGCAGACGTATCCTCTTGTCGATATCCTCAATGCCACAAAAACCAAGGTCTTCCAACCAGTACTTTGCGTGTTGCCAGTGATGACCCACGGAACTGGGGTGCGTGGTCCTTCACTGCTTTGGCCGTATGAGGAAGCTCCAAGTCATAGCGAGGGTATGGGACGGAGGCTGTAGCAGGATTTCTCTGCGTGATAGAGCGCGTAATACAGACATCCACCCAGCCAGAACGATGTTGACCGACATAGCTCATAAGTTAGCAAGCTAAAGTGGCAATGGGCAGCCTTTTAGCTCCCGTGGGAGCCGATAACCGATGGGAAAAAGGTTCTCGGGCAGCCTCGTACTAGCCATCCTTGAGTGGGACAATCCCCAGGATGGCGCAAAACCTCCTATGTTTTATTTAAAATAACAACCAAATCAACTAAGCATAAATGTATTTTTGCAACAACAATGGTACGACGTACAAAGTGCAACATCTATAAATGGCTCAAAATTTCGTTAGTACAAACACCAGCACGTTATCAAAAAGTGTTTGCTGCGTTTTGGATAGTATTCATAGACTTTCTCTAAAATTTTTATTTAAAATCTAGTTTCTCGTTTGGCAGTCAAGTTTATTACTCTTTTAAATGAGCTTAATGTAGCTGTTTGTAGTCTATTTAATAATATTGTGATGATAGTAAAATACATGTTTTATGTAAGCAATCAAAAAAATACAGACAAAATAGAAATGAAATACAATACCGCATAGGTGCCAAGACTGTCGGTGGCCAAACCCTTACTTCTTAAATTGTGGTATATTGCAGAGTCCCCAAGGGCATATCTATATATTTTAAAAATATTATTCGGTCATCATTTAATTCATCACCATTCAAGAGAGATATAAAAATGCGGCGATGGCTCGGAGGCAGTTTCATGCAAAAGGCACGCTGTCAGCTGTTACACTAAATATTGGATTACAGTCTTCTTTTAGTCCAGTTGTATTTTTTTTTTAATTTTACATGTTTGTTTTTGAAATCTATCATGATTGTGTTTCTCTTTAAATACAGACACAAACAGCAGATTTCTTTGGCGTCGTTGCTATATGTTCTTTTTGTTTTGTACTGATTTATCTATCTATTTAAGAGACTTCCTTAATGATCAAGTTGTACACTACTGGTAGCACGAGGAATTTTTCATTGGACAGGTGGTAGTATAATTTAGGTACATCGAAGGAATAAGTTTGTTTTGTTCTTTTTTAATATTTAAATATTATTAGTTTCCATAAAAAATAATTTAAAAGTTATTAGTAGTGTAGTTCTCAGTTCCTTGCTTGATTTAAAATATTGTATCTGCATTTACTAGCATTGTTTATGTTGTAACAGATTTTGAATAAGAAGAATCCGACATAATATTTTCTACAAGTGCTGAAAAATAAACGGGTGTTATAAATCCCAATACCACATTTTCATAATCGCGATGATTTCTTGATATTTGTTTCTGATTGGTAACCCATTTTCGTTTCAATATGGTGTATGCTTTGATAACCTTATCAGAATAATGGAAAAGGATGACTTGTAAAATATTGATCTATGATAAAAAGCCCGAATTTTCTTATTGACAAACTGCAAATATTTTTCAATATTTTTAATTTATATAAACTTTCTACCTTTCCAATACATAGGACAAACATTAGTATTTCCTAAATTTTCTTCCCTTATGTTATAAAACAATCTACTAATACCCAATACATTTTAAAATAAAAATGTAATAAATTATAGAATTGATTCTATAGAATTATTATTAAGCTAAACAAGTATATTAAAAATAAAACAAAACGCTAAAGACTTCGCACCACATTCTATTTCCTTAATATTTACTAACCTAGGATAAAAATATATAGGAAACTATAGTAGAATCGAATAATAAACTTATTCTTAAATTATAAAAAATACCCGTCTTCCATGTTTCCACATATATGCTTCAACAATTGTAGTTACTTTTTAATATAAGGTGAAACCTCTTAATTTGAAGATTCAAAAGCAATAATCATTACCGACAATATAAAGAACGACTGCGTATGAGAATTGTATAATTTGGACATTAAAATTATATGAACAACATTTGATCAAATAATTAATCTTATCACAAAATGTTATCAACCTCTTCCGCAACATAAGAACAAAAAAATATTGGAATAAGCTTTTAATTTGCTGTGCCTTGGGTTATTTTTGAAACATTGATATTTTATCTCACCAGATTTTACTGTATACCATTGCAAAATGCTATCGATGGGGAACGTTTTGGTTATCTTTAACGGTTCGCCACATTTTTTTCAATGTGAGGTCACACAAGGAGTGATATATAACATGAAATTTTCTTAATTTCTTAAGTATATAAACCTATTAATCATAAGATTATTAAAAATGGATATTCCGATTAATATACATATTACTACCTAGACCGTTTTGAATATTATATCTTAATCGTTGGTTGAATTAGGTGCAACGTTACAGTATACCATGAGATCAACACTCACGTAATTGGCACGTATTAGAACATTTGAGCACGTATTTCTCATTAGCTAGACTTTACACCACCGCCAAGGTTCCTGGGTTATAGACGTTGTGTGACGTAACACAACCATAATGTTATATATACTAGTGCAATAAAATGATGATAAACGTCACATGATTCATAAAAAATACTTAACTGAATAAATACTAAATTTTGTTTTCAAATACAACTGCACCCAGCATAATTCTATAACGACTTGTTATTTCATGCCTTCTAATGTAAATGAAAATACTGAAATAATAAATTTTTGACAAACCAATCTCATTTATTAGTAACCTATAACAGGAATTATTAAAAAGTAATGTCATTATCATTATTAGCCTCATGTTGGTCACACTGCTGGACATGGGCTACTATTGCACTTCTGTGGGGCTTTTGGATATGCTCCCATCGCTGCTGGTCCAATGCGTTAGAATTCTATCGACGCATGGATCATCTTACTTTTCCAACAGACAGGTGGTATTCGGTGCTAAGCAACAAGGAAGCAACAATTTTTTTTGGTCCTACAAGATTTGAACCGACCTCTGGTTTTGGGTTACCCATATGCCTAGACTACGTAGGCAGTAAATGTCAATGAACTGAATATTTTATTATTCTTTGTTTTTAGTAGCCTTATTTAGATGGTGGTTTGCCAATTTTATTACGAGAATAGTATGAAAAAAAACATTTTACGTTTACATAAAACCGCCAAGGATTGCAGCAGACGGGTTATGCAAAAACCGTGATTTTTAGCAAATTGTTATATACGTATTATCCTCGTATCGAAAATATGAAATATTTTACAAACTCTAAATTCTAAAATATGTTCATCTAACAACCATAAAAATTTTTTTCTCTTTATATTACTGTTTTACGTTTTATAGACAGATTTCAATATTTCTTTTTTAGTCTAGTAGGTAGTCTCTGTTTTGTGCAGTTTCCAAGTGCGTGTTGTACAACAAATGTTTTCAAAATTTCAGGAATAAATATATTATTACGTCATTCTTTATCATCATCTTCATTATCAGTCTGTATCAATTACTGAAGTGGACCACTCCCCTAATGCGGCATACACACAGCTTTAGCTACCGTCATCTAGCCGACACCCAGCCACTTGTGACCGCATGCCGCAGGGCGACCACAGCCGCACTACACCGAAGGCTCAAGATGAGTGCCGTACTGTTTCCAAACCCTTTTGGCACCTAAAGCGACGACGGTCCGTGTCCCAACACCCAGGAAGAAAGACCCCATGAGGTCACATCACGCTGGGGTGTGACTATCATCAGCGCCACCTTCAGCTGTTGTTTGAAAGAACTGTGTTCAGACTTTCGATGGGTATCATTACGCTCCATCTTGGTCCGGGGCCCCACATATCCCTGCACCCCTCACTCTGGCGGCCAGAGATCATCGCTGGATTTTGGCAGAAAAAGGCGACCCTGGAACGTGCCGAGTCTCAGTCGCCTTTCCAGAACTTTCCCAGCTCTAGTTCACAAAACTATATGATGACGAACTGCTGGACAGGCAGGCCAGGTCGAGAATTATGCTGTTGAGAACGATCGCGGACGGAGTTATCGAAATTGTAATTATAAATTTACTGCTACGTTCTATAGATTTATTTTTTATTAACATACATCTGATAATATAGAAAAAGTATCCTGATGCAATAGCGAAACATATAGAAAGCTCAAAGTAATTTATCTTTGAAGTTCTTATTCGTAAAATGATACCACTTTTATTTTAATTCTTATATATCTGTGTCCAAATTCAACCCAATCAGCAGGTATTGAAAATTAGCTTCCATACTGATCATCATACTACAATTCTAAAATATTTTTTTGTGTAGGCCTATTGGCATTATGTTTTTGTGCGTGGGCGGACTGTAAAAATATTCATTTATATAAAAAACAATCATGTTAGATTAAATTATACCAAGGAATCGAATCTTTTTAAAAAAATGAATATAACGAAATGATGTCGTGAAGGAAAACCTTACAAGGAAGCACAGATACGTTCGAAACAACGTTAATTTTTAATGAGTTTGGTTGTTTATTTTTGGGTCCACATTTTCAATTTAATGGTTAAAAAAATACAGTATACTATTTGGTTAATATACATTTATTTTAATTCTTACTTCTGACCTGGGTAGTATAAAATATATCGCTTATAGCTATAAGGCCGCCCACACCCGTATTTAAGTTTGAAGTTTAGTCTAATGACTGTAAATTACCATTTCAATGTTAGCTACTAAGCGTTGATCTATCTACCTACATTTAATTCATATAACAGTACAACCAGAGAATGGCAACGTAATATACATAATATTTTGTTACAATTGCATATTATTAAAATAATTATAGGTTCCTCGTCTTTTAACTTTCCTAAAATGCCCAAAATGCACGAGTTTCAATCACATGGTATTATGCGTAACAATCTCTAATCAAAGATTGAGCAAAGAACTTGAATTTATTGTATCAAGCACGAACAAGTAGCCTGTTCGTGAACTGGCTATCAAGTAGAATTGATCTACCTTATAAAGATATAATTACTAAAATTATTATGTGCTAAGAGGGCTTTATATGGAAATGTAGAAATAATCCGCAAATTTCTGTAGCTTAGTCGTATCGCAATGGAAAGGAAGTTTTAAGTACATATTATCAATACAAAGCATTAAGCTAACGGTGGAAGAATTGTATTAACATCAATTGCAGGCTCAACCTATTACTATATAGTGTAATAAATTAATGTTATTTGGTAGTCTGTAACGATGATAGAAAGTTCACGAGTGCATAACCAATAGGGCAGGGGTTAGAAGATATGCAAAGAGTGATTCACTTGTCTCTTCACGATGCTGGGACGATCAGTGCAAGGTTAATCGACCAACTCAAAGTAGCCGAAATTATGGGCAACAAATCGACACAGGTACGGTTTAGGTACCCCTCCTAGAAATTAGAACACAATGAACTGCCGTAGTTGCATCTTGATAAAGAACAAAATAGGCAATAGGGTATCTTACTCTTCTGAATATTTACGCTCTATTGAGAGAAAACTTCTATGATTATCTTAAATAAATGGCGAAAAGCGTAACCCAGAAATGCAAAACGTTAATAAAAATTGATAGAAGTTTGTCTGACGGAGGGCTGAACCGTAAGGCAGATTTATGTATATTTCATTACTTAATGCTTTTGATTCATTCATTTCACAAGGACCATTCAATTTTATTAAAAACCGTTCCAATGATTGTTCCGTCTTTAAAATTAATCCCTTTGGTGTATCCATATTGTCTGGTAGTCATATCGATTTGAATTACATACAGAGTGATTGATTTGTTTTCTGTAGAAAACAAATGTTGTAATGCATTTAATGTAAATAATAACATTACCGATCGAACATTTATTATTTTATTTTAATTAAAACAATGTTTTTGCAAGGTTTAGTATTCATAATGCATAACATAATTTATTTACGTTTGAATATAGCAGACGCTACTAAATTAAATTTATAGTGACAGAAGATAAGCTTAACAATTACCACTAAACAGATATAGTTTTAGGAAAGTGATAAACATTAATGTAATTATATTATTCATACCTACAGAAGAAACGTTTATAAATATTCGCGAAATATGTATATTGCTTCTCAATGGAGAAAGGAGGAGAGAGAGGAGAGTAAAGTACTATTCCCAATATTTTATTTTAATGTACGACAGAGTTGTGGAGTATAATTTAAATAATTTTAATGATTTAAAATATATTATAATGTTAACATTTATGAAAATCTCTAACCTTTAAATTAAGCGGCATATAACGGATAGAAATAATTTAATCATTGGTTCTAATAGATTTGTATATTAAGACGGAATTAATAATGATGGCAAAACAATCCAGCTGAGATTTTCAGTATTATTTTAATCGTTCTTATTAAAAATTAATCTCTGAAATCGATTTCCACTAGCATATCACATTCGTAACTATTTTTTAAACGCAGTAGTCAAACGCACCCTACAGCAGTTGTCAAACGCACCTACATAGATTATGGACAAACACAGAAGCATTTACGACACTAGGCCCCACCGGTCAGTGTTTACCCTTTGCTATGACGCAACAACACATATTAGATAGAGGCGTTGCTGGGTTTTAGCACCGCTTCTTCTGCGCCAACGAAGAAGAAGAGTGGTAAGTAAGTTAGATGGAACTCTTCTAACTATTAATTATCCTTAAAGCGTCTAGCAAAATCGGCCAGAAATCCCAGCCCACTCGGGCGGCCTCGATTCAGCATGCTAACGAACCAAGTGACGGCCCAAGCCGAGGCTCCCATTACGTTAACACGGTCAGCGGTCTGCAGGATCTGGAAAAACTAGTACCTAAAATATAAAATTAATAAATGAGTTGAATTACCCTACAATTGCGGTGGTAAGTCCCCTTTGGGGAGCGTCCATCGAATTAGGTGCCACGCGGTGCCTATTTCTACCGCAAAGCAGTAGTGTAGAAACACTACTGCTTTTTTCTTCTTAATGTTCCGGCCAGCGTATTTGCCTAGGTAAACGGACTTAACATCCTGTATCACGGTGGTTAAGCGCGTTGGTGATACCTATGTGCAATGTCTATGGGCGTGTTGACCACTTTCCATCAAGTGGCCCCGACTGCTACACGAAAACTACTAAAAACTACAGAAATCAACTTTCTGCTACTGTGGCGGCACTGATCGAAAACAGAATAAACATCACAAAATATTCTTAAATTTACGATTTCATCAAATGCATTGGATATTTACAATGCAGTTTTAATTGTTGTTTAAATTATTGACACTTAAATAAATTTTTAAAATTGGCTAATGTTTAAAGAAAAAAATTATTTCTTAATCTATTTTGCGCCGACGTTTTCTCGCGGAATATAAACGGAAAATGCCTTTAGAATATAAACCTACCCGCTCTTGGTCGTTAGAGCCACCATTGGCCGAAATTATAACAAGTATTAGTTTTGTTTTGTTAAGGTTATCAATCTTCGCTACTTGATATGGTATACATATAACTAAAATAACCTCACGTACATGGGTTTACTTAATTTAAATTTATATTAACACATATGCAAGTGTTACAAAACAGATCCTGCCTATTTATTTGGAGAGCTATAAATTATTTTATACTAAAATACTTTGTAACTCAAGGTTAATATGAATTAAAACAAAAATACAATACTGTAACTAGAAAGAAAGAAGAAAAAAGAATAAAGAAAAACTATAAACATAAATTCGATTCTCCGTACCGTATCGTATCTCCGTAAAGTATCGTGCTCTGTTTGGCTAAACAAAATTAAGATTGAAATATAAAAAGTAACTCATACCGTATCATTCCGGCATACAATTCCACACCAATAAGCCATATCTTTGAAGTTTATACTATTACGTTATAATTTTAAGCACCTATATTCGTTCGCGTTTTAAATTGGTTTAGAATAGACAATGCCTGTTTGGAGATATTCCAGTACAATTAACTCAATTGTGTTGGACTATTCTCTAGTTTTGGTTTGCAATACGTTTTTACGAAACGCTTTTGATATAAAATTAGTATAGCCTAATTGGGCTGCACGAAGTTATAAATTTAACGTTGTTTACATATAATACGTAAATAGAAGTACGAAGATACGTAAAATGAATTTACATTGATACCGTGATCATCAGGGAAATGTTCCCTTACTTTTTTTTTATGGCATACGCAGGCAGACGAGCAATCGGGCTACCTGATGGAAAGTGGTCACCGACGCCCATAGACATTGGCAATACCAGTGGTATCACCAAGACGCTGCCTACCGTGAGACATAGGGTGTTAAGTCTTGTTTACCCAGTAAATTCGCTGGCTACGGTGTCCTTCAAACCGGGACACAGCAGTGTTATCACACTACTGTTTCGCGGCAGAAATTGGCACCGCGGTGGTACCCACCCAGACGGTCTCTTGTAAACAGGGGACCTACCACAGGTTAAACTAGGTATTTACGATTTTTTTCTGTTAACCAATTGCAATACTAGTTGCATGACACTTGATATGATAGATTCGTAAAATCTTACAAAAGAGGTCCTGGTTTATTTAAAGTAACTCTTAACTCCTAATCTCTTTACCTATTTAAAATAAGAATTCATCTTATTTGATTTTATTATTCGATAACATTAATTCACTTATTTTATACGACGTGATAACAGAGAGCGGTTTATTATAGACAGTTATTCAAATATAAACAATATTTGTTTAATTATTTACTTAATTGAAAAATGCTTATAATACCAGTCGTAATCATCATTTAAAATGTAGAACATTATTATTTGCGTTTAATTAGTAATTACACAGTATCATTAGATTTTTGTTTAATAGTTTCGCTTGCAATTTCTGCAACGGAATTTTGTTTCATTGGAGGCTAATACAATGACGTAAGATAATTAATAAGAGAAAAAGACAACTGACAATTTTATTACATATTGCAGTAATTACTAACATTTCTTTATTTTTACAATGCAGTAAAATAAATTCCAGGTAATTTTAGGATTTAAATTTATGTTTATTATTATTAGATTAAGATTTTATAGTTGTGAAACTAACAGCGTAATAAAAAAAAATAATTGAAAAGCGTAATAGTATTCTGTTTCTTGAAGACTACAATTTTAAGTACTAGAGAATGTAGTTGTTACGACAATAAAGGTAAAGAAACTTAACAATAGCTTTTAGCTGTTTAAAAAATTAGTTCATATAACTCACGCGTATCTTTAAATTCTTTAAATCAAAATCAATTAAAAAAAAAAAGAAATCATTTATTTTTACTTTAATTTTTCTCACAACAAATTACTTTTGTAATAATTATAATGCTAAATTGAAAAGAAGCTAATCAAATCTCCAGGATACGCTCAAAATTAATATTCTTTTAATTCATTGGAATTGAATCATTGTATCAACTAAATTGTAAATTTTGAATACAACGGTTGTCACTTGACCCCTACATCTATATGAGATAGCTTGACTTCAGTATGTAGATATTAATTTCAGAAATATTAAGGAGCTTATGTCCTTCAACGACTGTTAAAAATGCCAAACAAGACAAAAGCCAACAACTCTGTCAACATTGGCATTTAAAAAGAAGGTAGTATAACTATTAATGTTTTTAGTAATTATTAAAATGGTTAATAAAATAGTCAGTCCTAAACATTAGGGCAAAACCGACACAAAAACGTAATGTTTTTGCTATTCTTCTTTGTAGAATACATGTAAACCTTCTTAAGCAAATTAAAAACTTTCGTTCCAGTGGCAAATTTGACGTTTGTTAGTGCTCCATAGAGTTTCCTTAACAATAACAAAAAAATACATTTTTGACTCAAAATTTATTCCTATTCTATTATAATAGGCACATTTTTCTAACAACATTTATGAATAGACATATGTATACAAAAAATCAAATGAAACCAAAATTAGTTTTAGAATAAATTAGAATTTTGGTTTTTTTAAAGGATGTCAAATGTCATTATTACGAATATGTATTTATTATATAAATCTTACTTCATATTAAATAAAATTGATTTAACTAAAATAAAACGAAAAATAACTCAGGGTATACCTTGTTGTTTATAAATATTTCATACATTGGTATGACCTCTCCTTGATAATTTATTTACGATACAAACAACATTGTTCTCTACAAATTTCAATGACCGCTCGTAATGTATTCTACAAAGTTGAGAATTATCCCGCTTTAGTATTCGATGTTATAAAACTTGTGTGATATAATGTCGTTCCAGCGTTCCGTTTGAAGTAACAGTTTAATACAGGAAAACATTTTAGTATAATAATAATTTATTATCGATACAATTTTAAAACGGGGGTGTATAAACAGTTTGTCTTATATCATGAAAAAAGCATTAATTAAACTTTTTCAAAAACAACATTGTATCATAGGACAGTTAGTAAACTATTTATATAAACTCAGAAGTTAAAATACCTTTAACAATTCTTTAAAGAAATAGAGTAAAACGTTTTCAGCTTTGTTTTAGCGGGAAACATTGAACGTTAATGTCGGGCATTGCTCGTGACCGCTTCTGCTTCGCTGATTTTGTAATTCAAGTTACATTTGTTAATGTTTAGTGTAATGATAATTTGGATACATTAAATACTTTTTTGGAGAAATAAAATCATAATTATTAGTTTAAAATTTATGGTGCGTATATGGCAATCGGTGGCGATGTACAGTATTACTTACCTCCTACTTAGAGTCGTTTATTTTTCATTTGACTATAATGGAAAGTTTATATGAAAGATTGTTAATAAATTGTAACCCAAAAAAAATATCATAATGGCAATATATTGGTAACAACAGCATACAGGACAGGAATGGTGATAAGAATATCTGATAAGATTGTATTTCAAATGTATCAAATCCATAATTTGTTTATGAAACGATATTCTATTATTATTTCTGATAAAAAATTTTTAGAAATCTTAAAGAGATTTCCTAAAAGTAATAATAATCACAACAACTTTTATACTAAAAAACATTGAAATGGCTCACGTGACTCCGATAACAGCCACGATGTCTCGTACGGGCGAGTCGATGCATAACACCACTCAACACACTAACACTATCACAGATGCACAACACTTATCACACAGGAGGAGAGTTCCGTTTCGAGTAGCAGCTTACAAAGATCTCCCCTTACTATATTATTATTATTTATGATGAAATCTCGTTGGTGGAGTGAACCGCTACAACCCAACGGAGTCGAGGGGCTGTGCAACTTTAAGTGTGCATAGACTTCACCTCTTACTTTTGGCTTAGCTCCGAGGGACCCCTGAAGGGGGACCTCGGCTCGGGCTGCCATTTGTTTTACCCGTGGAGCGTGCTTGATCGAGGGTGCCCACGAGGGCCGAGCCTTGGCTCGATCAGCCGCTGATCTTGTCCTTTCCTAAACCTGTTAGCCACATGTATCGAGGGCGCCCCGGTGGGCCGAACCTAGGCTCAATCAGTTGCTTTTAGGACTTAATTGAGATGAGTTTTTACCCGACCTATCTGTTTGGTGAAAACCGGCCCGGCACGTGCCGGTACCTAGTGTACGGAGTGAATGGCTGCCCTCGTCGGCGAGGGCGGTATGTGTTACGTAGCTGTGTTTTCGCACGAGCTTGCATGAGTGTCATTTTGTCATCCGGTTCTAATATGGCATGGCGTGCTCGCCTGAAGCGTTTATGGTTTTTGAGATTTATACTTGGTACGTAGTCGGCGGCGCTACGTACCAATTCATTCGGATGCTGCGAAGTCGAGTTGAAATAGCGGATTGACGCTTGTTTAAGATATTGTTTATGGTCGGTAATTCCAGATCCATGTGCAGGTTTTCATTGCGCAGATAGTGTGGCGCGCCCGTGGCTTTGCGCATGAATCTGTTTTGTATAACTTGTAATTTGTGAATGTGATTCCTATGGGCGTGAGCAAATACAGGGCCTAAGTAGGTCATGATTGGACGGATTACAGTTTTGTAAAGCAGTACCTTGTTACGCAGGGATAGCTTGCTTCTAGGATTGATGAGAGGAAATAGGCGGCCTAGGACAAATGCCGCTCTATTTTTGACATTGGTGAGGACCGAAGGATAAGGTTCTGTCGAGTGTTACCCCGAGGTATTTGGTTTGATCTACCCAAGGGATTGGGCAGTCAAGGAGGCGGATGGATTGACCGGCATTTGGATGGGAGTGGCAGGCGCTGTCGTAAAGTAAATAGAATCGGTGCGCTCTTGGATGGATTAATCTCAATCCTCCATTTCCGAAACCAATACCCTAGGGTCGTGGCCGCGGCTTGGAGTCTTTGAGCTATAAGGATAGGACACATTCCGGATACGTAGGTGCAAGTATCGTCTGCGAACAAGGCGGTGCTTACATGTCTGTGGAGTGGGATATCGGTGGTGAATAGGGTAAATAATATAGGGCCCAATACGGAGCCTTGTGGTACGCCGGCTAGGACCGGGTAGAGTTGAGATTTTGTACCCTCAACGCGGTAACGGAAGGTTCGTTTCCGGAGAAAGTCAAAGATTTGATGTGTTCCGTGATGCGATGTACTTGATTGGTGCACGAGTGTTTGGCTCGGAAGCCGAATTGCACTGGAACTGGTAACCCGCTCGATTTCATAAACTCGAGTAAACGGGCTTGGATGAGGAGTTCGTAAATTTTCCCAAAACCCTTGAGGAGGCTGATGGGACGATATGAGGTAGGTAGGGAGGGTGGTTTACCAGGTTTGAGGAATCCTACAACTACAGCTTCTTTTTAAGTGTTTGGAAAAATACCCTTGGAAAGGGCTGCGTTATAGATAAGGACAAGGAGGCTAATCAGGTGTGTTGGCAAGATTTTAATGACGCGGTTAGAAATTCCATCGGTGCCCGGGGCTTTCCGTGGTTTGAGATTTTTTATTATCGACTCGACTTCGGTGTCCGTAACCGGTGAAGTGAAATCGCGCGGTGGTATTTTAATCAATCGGTCGACCTCGGTCTCTTGCGGAGATGAGCGGCGTCCACCGGTTGAGTGCTGGGTGTGCATTGAGCCTCGAGGCTGTCGGCTACGCATTCGGCCTTTTCTTCATCAAAAACGCTGGTGTGTCGGAGTTGGGTTGGGTTAGTGGTGGCATCGCAGGGAAGCCGGTGCCGCCTTTTAAGCTTTTAGGGATTCGCCAGAAGGCGAGATGGAAAGGATGCATATTGCTGAGATCGTTATCCCACCGATCGTTCCTGAATTTAGATATGCGCATCTTGGACTGATGTTCAAGAGCACGTAACTGCCTTCGGTTTCGCTCGGTTGGATACCAATCGTAGGCACGAATCGCTGCCCTCTTGCGTCGCAAGAGGTCCTTAATGTCGCTTGGCAAGGCCCAGCGGGGGTTTTCCTCCACTGGGACTTGTCTCGAGGAGGCCTCGACGACACTTTGGACGTGCATTGAGAGCGCATGAGCGGCAAGATTCGTGTCATTAGCGCTGTGCAGGACTTGAGGGATGGTATCGAGGTGTGGTGAGCTAGTGCAGTCTAGCTGGGACTTGAGCTTACGCCAGTCGACAATGGTCTTTTTGATGATATTAGACGAGTCCGCGGGTCCTAGCCTGAGCATTACGGGGCGGTGATCTGAGGTTAGGTCCTGGAGGACCTCTATGCCTCTGAAAGTGAGGTTAATATTTTGGAATAGTGCAATATCAAGCACATCCGATTTTTGATGCGCTTGGTGTGGATAATGTGTGTGGTTCATAGGTGCCACAACACTGAAGTTAAGCAAGTCGGTGAGGGCATCAAGCTCTCTACCGCGTCTACTTGTTATAGTGCTATTCCATCGGATGTGCTTGCTATTGAAATCGCCGGCCAAAATGACGGCGTCTCCTAGTGAGAATAGCGCATTGAAATCAGATTCTATTGCGTGAGTGTTGTTGTTGCACGGCAGATAGACCGAAGCTATTGTTAACGGCGCGTGTCCTGTCATGGCTAGACGACAGACCGAGGCTTCTAAATGCACAAGAGTCGACGGCGTGTCAATTGCTACGCAGTGCAGTGACCTTTTGTAATAGATGAGAGTGCCGCCGTTTTTAGCGCCGGCCCTGTCATTTCTGATTATATTATAGTTCGCGATTTTAGGATCGGTTCTGCTAGGTTTTAGGAAGGTCTCCTGCACTAGTAGAATGTCTACGTCGTTTTCTCGTAAGAAATTTGATATTTCGGTCTTTTTATCTGCTAGACCGTTCGCGTTAAAAAAGACGATGTTAATTGCGCGTGGCTTTAGACGGCCCGGGCCGTTATTACTATTTAATAAGGGTGTACTACCCATGTTGTCCCGAAATTAGTTCAACTAAATGCCTATACTTCCGAAGTATGGCCAATCGCGCGCTGAAGTTTCCGACGACGGCGTCGAATTCCTCTGTTAGTCTATCGAGTTCTGAGAAGTCGATTTGTCCGGCTACTTGTTCTAAGTTGCTCCCAGCGCTGCCATTGCTATGGCTAGCGTACTGGGGCGCGCTACGCGGAGCGCTTGTTGGTGGTGCGCGGGGTGCGGCGCTACGCGGAGCGCTCGGCGCGTTTTGACGCGGTGGCTGTTGTTGCCATGCTGGTGGTGGTGCGCTACGCGGAGCGCTAGGCGTTTGCCACGCCGGAGCAGTCCGAAGTGGTGGGAAGGCGGAGGGTGTGAAGGATGGCACTGGTGGGCGCCTGGGAACGGATGAGGGTGGTGGTGGCTTACGCTTGGGAGCTTTTAGGCAACCCAAGTAGTTAGCCGTGTGGCCGGTGTTTTGGCAGTTAACGCATGCCGGCGGCTCAAATGTGAGCAGGGTATCTCTATCGCGAGGACGGGGGCAGTCAGGCGTACCGTGATCGCCGAGGCACTTCACGCATCGAGGACGCGCGTGGCAGTTGCGGGCCGAGTGCCCAAAGATTTGACAGTTGTGACACTGTCCTGGGATTCCATTGGAGCGTGGGGCTTCAAAGCTAATGCGACCAATGTCGCAGATGTGTTTAAGGTCGTAGACCTTTTTTCCCTCGGGGGAACGCTCCAGGGTCAGAAGGACCACGTTGAAGGGCTTTTTTGTCTGGGGTGCGTGAGGCGCATGACCGAGTAAACGGGGATGTTAACTGATTTTAGGAAATTATGTATCTCCTCGGTGGGTATCTCCTTCGGCAGCCCTTTGACTACTGTCCGAAGGACGCGCTCGTCCGGGAGCGCGTATGTATGATAATAGTAGTTGTTATTATTTAAAAATGTCGTGACTTGACGGTGCGCGGCGACCGTCTCTAGCTGAATTTTGATTCCTGTTGCGGAATCTGACGCGGTGAATTTAACTCTATTTGACAGAGCTGACCGGAGCTCTGCCCATTTGTCTTTCGACCTAATATAGATAGGTGGTGGTTTTTTGTCTCCCGGCGAGACGTTGGTTGGTTGCCGTGAGGCGGCGGGTTGCTGTGAGGCAGCGGATGTACTGGCCGTGAGGCGGCGGTGGCTGATGGCCCTGGGGTTGGTTGGGCAGAAGGCCCTTGGGTGGCAGGGGCAGAAGGCCCTTGGGTGGCTGGGGCAGATGGCCCTGGTGTTGGCCTAGTGGCCGTGAGTTCATTGGCCGATGATTTCGGCGCTTTGGTTGGGGGGTCTGGAATTGGCGATGACGCCGGTGAGGGCCTGGATTTGCGCTTTTTTTTTGCGCGAAACAATTGGGAGAAATCCTCCCACGTCGGAGTCCTCGGCTTCAGGGGACGCCTGCTCTACCTCCATTTCGGAGTCAGAGGTGGTGGTGGTGGAATTTGAGTTAGCTGCGCTGTCGGATTCTTCCGACTGCTCCGATGAGCAGAAACCTGTAGAACGGGGGAAAAACGGAAACGACTTACCGGACGGCTACACAGCTATCTACGCTCAGGCGCGTACGCCTAGCGCGTCGGCACTGTTGCTTCCGGCACACACTGACACTTCACTAGCACTAATACACGGCGACTCGATGACACGACGACACGGCGTCTTCTCTCTTCTGCCACTTGTAGGCGTCGGGGGGGAGGGCGTGGCCACGGGTGGGCCAAGCGGACGGCGCAGGTAGCAGGGGGGATCGAGCGGGCTTGTCCGGTCGATCCGAAGGCTAACTGCGCACGTTGTTGATGCCCTTACTATATTTCAGACCCGTCTTTTATACACAATCTCGGATAGACATAGCGTCAATATCGAGAATTCTTTTCCCTGAATATCCGCAATAGAAGTAGTATTCTGACTATATTTTTATGCACGTAGCAAACACTTACATTAATAGTAATGTAAATAAAAACGATAAAATCCATAGAGTCCCTTGTAGTATAAAATACGGGTAAATATTAAAAAGTAATAGGCAGTTATTACTCACGTTATTCATAGACAAGGCTACAAACGTAGAATACCTTTCAATGTTTTACCATTAAGAGAGTTAGGCATTACTTTCATAGGCAAAAGCTTAAAGGAGTTGCGTGAAGGAAGGTAAACAAATGTTAACTAAATTAGTATAATGAGATAATCAAGAAAACTCTGAGTAAGAAAACTTTAATTGTCGCGTACAGCATGTGCTTCTTAAGCTGCCTAAAAGAAAGGTGGAATCCAAGGGGAATTCTACACCTTCTTATTCTAAATCTAAGTTACTTAAGAGCCCAAATCCGTAATTACTGTTTTTTATGACCAATTTCATCTTATATATATTTCATTTAGTTTGCTTGAAAGCTGGTGCTTATTAAGTAATCCACTTTTAATAGACAAATGATGATCATAGGATTTCATACTTGGTACTTTAGAAATACTCGGCTGGTTTTGTATACAAATAAAAATACGTTCTATCTTTTGTGAAGGACGCTAGCAAAATGTTTAAATAGTTTTATTCTTATATAAGTTATTGGTCATATCCACGAATGCTCTCATAGCACGTACGCTTCCTACGTCGTTAGAGCCACTATACAGAGTACATTAGTAGTTTTGTTTTGTTGTGTTCATCGATTTCCATGACCCTGTATTATACTAAGTATTTATATATATAATAACTAATTGTTGATGTAACCATTTGGATGTGACTAACTTTTGTTTATGCATTAGGCTATTACAATCTGTTAAGAGAAACACAGTTCAATTCTGTGGTTACATCATATATTGCAAACTAATCTAATTTATTCTACATTAATATTGATAAAATATAAAACAATGCAAAGGGTAGTAAAGACTAGATATGTTATATAAAAGTAATAAATAATATACATACATAAGGTATATAATAGTGGGACACATGCTTATTGACAAAAATAAATTTATAAATGTGAAGATATGTGCGATGTAAAGGGCTATCATTTGGTCAACTTCACTTCATTGATTTATTTATCCTTATAGGAAAGACTGTAAAGTAATAACATAAAAATAATAAATAATGGTATTGATAATTCTGATGTTAATATTGTATAATTATATTAATATATAATAACACAGAAATATAAAAAATATATACAAACTTAGTACAAAATGTGTGCCCGTTGATCTTGCACCTAACATAATTTGTCATCTGCTATATAATATGTGCGTGCTATGGATAACAAAAACAAAAGAGTAAAGTTTCAAAATGTACTATATTTAATGTGGATTATAAATTATGTAATTTGAATCTGGTTAAGAAATATTTACTTAAATTTTCTAAAGTGTCTACTATATTTAAATCAAGTACTATATAATACAGTTTTTCGGATTTTATTGCGTTTAATTACTTTAAAATTACCTAAAATTCTACCCGACGTGTCAATCCCTTTACGAGGCCCAGGCTCAGATTTTTAATGTTTATGCAACATCATTTCACATAATTAAAGGGAAGTCGAGGAGGAGGTCAATCAAATTTACTTTTTGCATGTTAAGCGAACTGCCAATTATTATAGCTTGACATTTAGAGGAATTTATATAAAGCTCAAATAGATCACCCCACTTTTTAATTAAGTTTAAGTTTTCATTGATATTTTTAATTATTTGTGGGAGCGAATCAATGCAAGACTGGGCGTATATCTGAGGATCATCAGCATACAGATGATACGCACAATGAAGTTCTTGAGTGAATAAGTTTATGAAAACTGTGAATAAAATAGGTGTATGAATGCTGCCTTGAGGGACGCCACTGGCAATATACTATTCGGAACTCAAGTTGTCATGATAAACCGCCTGTTAACGCCCTCGAAGATATGATGAAAACCAATCCAACGCTTCATCGGATATCATTAAGTGGATAGCTAAGAGGACACCGTGACTGATCGCGTTAAAAGAGTTAGAGAAGTCAATGAGGACTAAAACAGTAACTATTGTATTCTCCATGCCGACCCTAACGTCGTCAGTGACTTTGAGGAGAGCAGTAGTTGTGCTGTGACCAGGTCGAAAACCAGACTGTAGTGGACTTATTAAATTGTTACTACGAAATAAGTGAGAAATTTGCTTAAGAACGCAGGACTCGATTATCTTTGAAAAGAAGGGCAGGATTCAGATAGGTCGATAATGATGAGAAGCGGAAGGATTGGAACATTTAGAAAGAGGACGAACAATAAAGTAACGTCATAACGAAGGGAAGGTATGGGTATTTAAGGAAAAGTTTACGATATGGGTGACTACAGGAATCAAGAATAGGAATTATCATCCGTCGTCCAACTTTGTCGTAACCGACGGCATTAGATTTTATAATTGTAAGGATGCACTTTTTGATACCGTCAGAAGAGACAGATATGACACCATTCAGAGTCCAAACTGCTCTCAACCCAAAGTGCTGCCGTGCTTTCAAAAAATCAACTTGGCGTGGTTTTGTGAGGAATTCTTTTATTGTTATGGCAGAACCCTTTAATTTGGATTAAAGTTTCCACACAGTCACTTTGGAACCCATACTTGTAAACCTCACTAAGATAAGATGCTGGCGTTTTTTACTTCAAGTACCAAACCGATGACATTCCTTAATACAGGACTGGGAGATGCTAATTAAGTCCAATTTTCAAGTGAATAAATCAAGTACTACTTAGCTGCAATCTTCTTTTGTCCTTTTCCTTTATTACGGTAATAATGAGTGCCTTTCCTGCGATTGTTCATTTCCAAGATTATCCACTTGTTTACACAAATCTTTGTATTTGTTGCCTAGAAGGCGAAGGTATCCAAAAACAAGCCCCCTAAAAGTTCGGAGGAACCTCAGCTGTTTTAGAACTGTGTTTTTAGATGACCCCGCATTAGAAAATTGTAATTGCAGATCATCTAACCTTTTTAGAGATACTTTCCTCAAGTTGCTGCTGAGTTGTTCTAATATCTTTCAAGTTAGACATTATGCTGTATATAAAATATTGAAGTATAGACTATAGAGCTGGCAGGTGGTAAGTACTAATATCCATGGTCACATAAAATTCACTATTATTTTATTAATTTTATCATGTAATACTAATATAACACTTATGTATCACTTTACACTACGTTTTAGTAGATGTATTGGACAAAAAACTACTTGATTAACAAATAAAAATGAGCAGGTGTAACTTCTCCTACCTATCAACCTTGTTTTTAGCTAGTTCCTTTGAGCTCAATGCCTAGAGCTTTGTTAAATGAAATAAAATGAAATCTTCAATAACGTTAAGTCTTCATTGACTTTGTTTAAAATAATTTGTCCTCTTTAAAATACTGTCTTTACCTATGTAACAGGACAGTGATTTTATAATTATTTTCATAACTCTTTAACAGAAAATTGATTAATTTTGATAATAGTGTTTACTTCTAAGCTGAATACAAACACTTCCTACTACTGAGAGTATTCAATATACCTTTATTCTTTTGTTTTAGCTATAAGGAGAAAGAATCACAAATTTCACACACTAATCACCTGCATTTAGTTTTGCAAATTAAAAAAATCAAATAGTTCAGGATAACTTCCAAAAATTAAAAATATAAAGTTTTATAATACACGTTATGTGTATTCTTAGTTTAGTTTATCTTAGTTTATCTGAAACATACATAGTTAGTTTAGTCCACTTTAAGTAGATGCAGGTTTATTTTAAGCTACGTCTTAGTATTTTATTGCCCATTTAAAATGCTGGCGCCGGCTGTAAAGGTATTTATACACTGTTTGGTATGCTACGAGGAGAAGCGAGCGTTAAAACACAGTTGACACAGCAGCAGCAGTATTTGCACCAACGCAAGTAAGCAAAGGCGAAGTTAAAGTAATGGCATCTACTAGCTAATTTCATGAACGTCTGTTTTTTGTTTATTTGAAATTTAAAGAAAATTTATTTACTCCGGTCACCTATGAATTGACATCTATTTTGGACCTATCTGATTCTTAATAAATAACTTGCTAAATGATCTTGTTTTTTTTCAAATAAATCACTGCATGTAAGTATTAAGAAGTATAATTTTGAATTAAAATATGACCAACATTAAATTAATTACTGTATTGATACTATTCTGAGCTTTCTACCTAGGTAAAACGGTCTTAGCTCGTCAGCCTCAATAACTTAAATTACTGATAACTTCTAAAATAACTTTTACGCCATTGAATGTAAGATGTTGGTAAAGTGGACTTACTAATAACAATCTTGTTAAATTTAAAGAGAATTTATATTGTACGTATTTCCAAATTGTCAAAAAGCAAGATCGTTGATTTATTGTGGTACATGTTTTTGTAGTACGCTCTGGGGCAAGACGGAATGGTGACATTCGAAAATGGCCAGTATGGGCTTGGATGCGAATAGCCTTAGATCAAGCTGTGGCTAGCGTTTACGCCTATATCCAGCAGTGGATAACACAAGCTGATGGTGATGATGACGATGATGATGATGAGGATATATTTTAATATAAGTGTAATAAACGTTTACTAGTACTATATTAAATTGTATTTAATATTTTTCTGGCCCAACTTATATATATATATATATATATATATATATATATATAATAAATCAATTAAACTATTTTGTCACACAAGAAAATAAACTTTAACAATAAATTATTACGGATATAAATATATTTTCCAAAGTAGCTACCTACTTGTTTTCGAAAAGTTAAAACAGCTGTAAGAACTGGAGTCCACAAATGGGTCAGCGAAGGATGATCATTCAATAAACAGAACTTAAATTAAGCACCTCCCGATGAATAAAGTTATTTGGTAACATCTCAAAGGTATTATTGTTTCTTTATATTAGGGTTTTAATCATTTATGCTCATTTAAGTTCAGTTACTTATAAAAAATCTATTGGTTTAAAATAATATATTACGAAGGCAATTTTAACGTATATATTTATCTCACATTTAAAACACAAGCTAAGTTCATGAACGTGAAGGTATACTAAAGTAGAATATTTTAGCCATATTTATTTAGACGTTAAATTATCCTTTTGATCATGACAATGAAAACTAGTATAACCAAGTTACGAAAAACGTTTACGTTCCTTTACGTTTATTACGTTTTGCCGACTATCACGTCCTAATCCTAGGGTTAACTGATTTTCCCCGGATATTACGTTAATTACGTTAGAGCTCTCCGAATGTTTTTGATTCTGAATTTGTGATTTAACTAGTTATTAGATTTATGGCAGCTTATATGCATTTCCTGATGTTTCTTTTCGTTAAAGAGTGAAAAACAAAATATCGAGTTTCAAAGGATTGGAACAAATATCCTGGAAGTTAAATTAGCATTTTTGATAACGTAATCTAATCGAGACAAAAATAATAATTAAAATTTTTAAAAATGGAGAAGAAAATTGGAATGTTTTTAAAATAAAACGTTTTAAGCTCAGGATCTCAGAGTTGAAAATTTTTGCATTTACATTGTAAACCAATGAAACGTTTTCTCGTTTTGTCTTTATGAAAGTCCATTGAGTTTTATTTTCCGGGCACTGCACGTGCCCTGATGATTTTTCAGGAAATTCAAACCATTCAATTTTATTGGTCTAAATCTATTATCTCTTTGTGCTATTACATCTTTAATTTTTGTAGACCTTTCATCCGATACTTACTTTACTCACCTATTTGTAAATAATTGGCATAAGAAAACTCTGTTTAATGCTATTTAGAAGAGGGTGATAATTTGGAGGAGCAGTGAATTGTATTAAAAAAAAAAACTTTGTAAGTACGTTGTACTGATACAAATTTGATAAGTCGCACGCTATTGATATTAAGACTGAAATGTAAATATTTTTATAAATTCTTTATCTATTCAAGGTATTAAAAATCCAATTTTTACGGATTTTTGTATACTTTATGTTTATTCCCGACGTTTCGAAACGTTCCACAGTTCATAATAACGGGCATACCGGTTATACCTCCTTCAATTACTACATGTATTTAACATTTTTAATCAAAAATGACATAAATGTCCTGTTCATAAAATTACATTGTGTCCGTATTTAAAACCATACAAAACAGGTATAACAGTACAGTATTGCAGTAAACAATTTTATCGTGAACTTAAAACACTGGCAACATCTGAACTAGTATTTAAACACTGTTAGTAAGAGCCGAGTAACATGGGAAATGATTTTAAAATTGTAAAACTTTATTTTTTGAACCCCGCCAGAGTATTGTGAACCATAAAATAACAGTAATATATTAATATATACTTTCCATATATGTGGACTAACAATATAATAAAAATAAATACATATTTTATATGTATACAAACACCCCGATACGAGAAAAGCATGTATGATGTTGTACAGTATTTTTCCCGTGAAGGGATCGAACTAAAACCCTCTGGCTATTAAACCAGGGTCACTAACCATTGAAGAGACGGCCCAGCATACGCTGGAGCAGTGCCCAGCCTGGGTTGAGCAACGACAGAGCTGCGGTGTTGTAAGGCACGACTAAATTCCACCTAACATCTTTAATTGATGATAAAAAACTATAATTAATAGATAAACTTAAATTTCCAGTTTTGTTCTTAACTAAAATTTCAATTATTAAGTATAAATAAAATCTGTCAATACCACTTCAACAATGACAACAAGCTACCTGGCACTTCAGTTCGTCCGCCACGCCCATTGCTATATTAAATAACGTATAGTATTCGTCTAATTGAAATAAATATATATATTTAATCAGTTATTTTTCTTAAAGTAAAGTAAAACTATGGGAATTTTATTAATAATGTATGCTTGATAGTTATTTATCTTAAAATATTTTTATACAAATATTTTAGATTAGATCATTACAAATTTAAAACCAGTCTTATACATTTAGGAAAGCAATATCAAAGGAGAAACATACGGCAAGGCTAAAGATTCGAAACTAGCTATGTAACTCCGTGTTTTAGTTAGATTTTCTAATAATTATAATAGCTCTCTCAGAAAACATAACTTTCTGTCATACTATAATATATTCATCAGTTAAGTGCTTAATAATATAGTTCTTCTATATTTTTGTATGTGCCCCAAACCGTAGATTAGAACGCTATTGGAGACAATTTTGCTCGTGTACATATTGAAAAGTGTATGTTTACCCTTTGTGTGGTAAAGTTATCAGGATCTTGGAAAAGTACTATATTAGAAATTGCAATTATAGAGTATTTATGGTCATAATACCTCCATCAGAATTATTTGGACTTCCGCTATGTGTTCATTTTGACTTATTCGAAATAAAATAAATGATAGTCCACTACTGGACATAGAGCTTTCCCCAATACACCCTATCCATTAGGGGTTCATGGACCGTATCCACCACGCTGGTCCAATGCGGGTTGGTGGGTGGACCGACTTTACATGCTCATCTGACGCATGGATCATCTTACTTTTAAGACAATTGGGTGATCGCCCAAATTCACCAACCAACTGGCGTAACAACAACGAAATTTTTTGAGTCCCTGCGGGATTCAATCGCACGATCTCCGATTTCTAAAGCCACGACCATACTACTAGGCGAGGAGGCAGTTTTTAGACATATACATGACATTTATGTGTCTGTTTGTTTCATCAAAATTACCATATCAAAAGATTACATTGTTAATATAACTGATACAAATAACCAAACATTTCTTTCTGTTTGTTCTGTTTAGTCCCTAGTATGTAGGCCGATTTTTGAAGAGCATTCACTAGAAGATAGCTGATGTGATTAGGAGTAACTTAGGCTACCATTACAAAAATAATTAATGACTTTTTTATATTACAACGTAGACGAAGTCGTGGACAGTAGCTAATAACAAATAATGTCCTATGACCTACCAAGAAACAAAACTAGAAAAAACTGGCCAAGTTTATATTTAGTTCTATATTACATTAACACATAACGCAATAATTTTAATGATAACAATTTGTATTTCACTTCAAACGTGTATTCTGACGTAACGTACTATTCCAGTCTATGTAAAACTTAACAACGAAATCTGGAATGGATTCATTTAGCCGTAATACAATTATATTAGTTATTACTAATAATATTAGAAATATCCTTAAAGATAGTGACAACTGAGCCGTGTAGTCAAAATTTCACGTCAACTTTAAAATATATGTTTTCCCAAGTTATCATGGAATAGGGCTTTCAATCCATCTACAAAACTCTTTTACGCAGACCTAGTGGCATCTGACCTCCGTATTCTAAAGATGAATCAGCTGTTAGTAAATTTGAAAGTGCTCAGACATCCTATATCGACTGAAAAGATAGTCTTGACCACAAGAGACCAACTTTTTGCCGGCCCATCTGTTCCCCTACAATCAGAATACATGAATGTTTACTTTTTTACTGTAAAGGAACAATTAGAACTTCCAATCAGTACAGTAACAAAATATGGTATCTACTACAAACTATTTATATTTATCTTATCAAGCAATGGTACAAAACGTATAAATATGAACTGTAAAAGATCATCATTGGTGCCGTCATTTTTTAATTTAAGGATACATATGTGACTTTTAGATATTAACTTTTGGGTATGAAATTGCTCTTATGTTTTATTGGACTTCAATTGTTTCAACAGTATTTTAATTATATTAGCAGGCTAAACCTTAATTAGAAAAAAACTACTTTTTTGTTTAAAAATAATATTGGAATTCACAAAAGTGTAAATGTATCTTTTGCAACAACGATACTCACAGTGGAAATCTTTGTCATGGATGAATCTGAAACAATAAATAATCTAACATTTTCATTAGTACAAACGCCAGCGACATCAAACACTTTTAAATAACCTCATCTAGAGCGTTTGCTGCATTTGGCTGTGACAGTATTCATATACTTTCTTTAGCTTCTGTTTAAATATAGTTTTCTCTTGTATTTAATGACCGACATTGTAAAGGAAGGAGGTTGAGTCAATTTTGAGCCACATATGTTTTTCTAATATGTTACCTTGTTGCTCTTGAGAGCCAGGATCACCTCATCTATAATAATGAAACTTCTATTAATTAAAAGTAACTACAAATATAGAAGTAATAGAATATAAAAATTGTGTTCTAAATGTTTTAAAATAACATTGTGGTAGTAGTTTAATAGATATTAAGGAAAAAATTGTCAAAAATATAACCTTGTGCAATTAAACTGGCCAAACTTGAAAAGATGAGACTTGAACTACGTAATTGTACTTCTTGAATTAAGTCCACCATAAACTTCTTGAAGAAGTATATCTATGTATAATGTATATCTATATTAAACTGCCTCACTACCTAGTAGTAAGGCGTGCTTTAGAAACCGGAGGTCGTGGGTTTTGAATCTGTAGGGATCTCAATCAATTGTTAATTGTTGCTTTCTTAGTTGAGTTAGGGTAATTAGGCTGATCACCCATTTGTCTAAATGGTAAGATAATCCATCGTCGTGATGGGCATGTAAAAGTCAGTCCTCAGCGCCATACTCTCTCCGGTCGATGGATTTATCCATCCCATTGGGCTTTTGAGGTATAAAGGACAGGAAGTGGCCATGTGTTTTCGCACATTTAGTGCACTAAATATTTCCTGATTGTTGGCTAATCTCTAAACATGAATAAATCCATGTGACTAATCTATGAGGAATATTATCTTTACTTTTAAGAATCATATTAACGTCATCATTTTATTGTAAAAGTTGTTAAAATTACAATAAAGGCATATTCATAGCTCATTTAAAATTTGAAGTGTAAAACCTAAGTAAAGTTAATCAAAAAAGTAATCTTTATTCTATTGCATAGACGTTCATATATAATTTAATAAAATTAATAACTACGACACATGTAAAGACATAAAATGAGGTAAGACTCAGGGTAGATCGAGGCGCAGTTTATGCAGAGCACGCTGTTAACTGCTCAAATTGCACAAAATATTAAATTACGTCTCATTTAAGTCGATCGTTTTTGTGAAATTTATTTTCTTTGTTTATAAAATCAATGATAGGTTTTTCAAATATGGGCACATTCTTTTCTTCAGGCGTCGGTGCTTAACATCATCATGTGTGTTTGTTTGAGATGATCGTTTAATCGTCCTATGTGAAGAGACCTACAATGGAATCTAGTTTGTTCACTTCAGTTAGCTGTAAGAATTTTTCATTAGACAGATGTATTATTATAATATAATATATTTATTTCTAATTTTTCTTATTTAATAAAAAAAAAGTAATTTAAAAACAAGTAGCCTGAACATTAAAGTTATAAGATATTTTCTATTACCGAACTTCCCATTTCTATTTAAAGTACATCTATAAACATCAGTCCTGGTTGACATTATGATTGTTTAGAATAGTCTACTTTTCCATACTCCAATATTTCACAAGTTGGAAAATAAAGCGAGTGCCTATAAATCCAATCAGTGACATAATACTCTTTCATTGTAGCGATGATTTCTTGATATTTGTTTGATGTTCGTTTCAATAAAAAAATATTCTTTGTCGTTATGACAGTAATGGAATGAACCCGTTAAAAATGTTATTAGTGTTTCAATGCATCTGGATGCAATGGAGGAGAAAAACAAGGAAAGCTGATTCCACTATGTGGGATTCAGGCTAAGAGAGAGAGAGAGAGAGAGAGAGAGAGAGAGAGAGAGAGAGAGACAAAATAGGCAAGTTTAAAATAACATTAAACAAAATATAAAAAAACAAAAAAATTTAATGTTTTTCTCTTATTATAAAGTGTCGCGAGCGCTGATGCAATATTCAATTTCCTTCAATTTATTTATATTCTATACATTTGCGAAAAAAGGGCATAAAGGCTACAAATAAAAAACAATATTTGAAACTTTAATTTTATTAAGGTTGTGCAAACTGACATGTACGTTAAACTTTAAAACATTACATGTATGTTCCTTTAAAATTTTGAATTTGAATGTGATCATAATGTGATGAATAATACTTGTTTAAGTATAGTGAGAAATTGTAGCTGCAAACGTTGCAAAATTGTAAAATATATTTTTGAAGTTCTACTTCTTTAGGGCGTTATGAAAAAATGATGAGAGTGAAATTTTACGATGCGTCACACAAATTAACAGTTTATAATGAAAACGGTGAAAATGTAATAAGGTCCATATTACATAGTGATAAGGTTGATTTTGTGTAGTGATAATGGAGTTGTCGTTTTTATTTGCGATAGTTGTTGCATAATGTGCTCTATGAGTTAGGATTAAGGTTCGTTTTGGTATATATATATATATATATATATATATATATATATATTATTAATAAAATATTATTTAAATTTATATTAAATATATTATTATATAAATATATTAATTTTTGTTATAATGTTTATTCAACTTGATATAATGGTAATATTTTATTCATTTAATATATCAACATTGTGATTTATCTATGTATATACGTTTTAGATAAGCGCCATCTAGTCACACATAATCAAAGCTTCTGATTTATAGTACCGCTGTACAAGTAAGCCAACCTCTCTTAGGAATTCTACATTTGTAAGCAACAGATTACGCTGAACTACCAGTTATATGATCTATCAAAGTACGTCTTGTGAATCCATAAATTCTTAATCGAATTATTTATGATTAGTTCTTGTAAATCTATCATCTTTAATTATGATTAATTGTTTTTGATTGATATTACTTACTATTTTGAATATTAGTGAAAAAAAAATGTGCTTATATACTTTTCAAGTGCTCCAATATAATTGAGGTTAACTATCGTATGTATTATTTATTGTATTGTAATTAATTATTTGCATTACAATTAAAACCAATGATGCCAAAGAAGTATAACTTCTCACGTGCGTACATAAGTACACGAACCCATTTTTTAAATAAGGCATAGTTCTGTTAAGTGAATCTGTATTTTGTATGACTAATTGCTCACTAAGGCTTTGTAAGTTGTACAAGACCAGTGTCTAGTATATTTAAATTTTAAGTTTTGCAATTTCATTGTGAAACCGCATGTCGACAACGTGAATATAAAAATGTTATTAAAACTTTCTACTATTGTACCAGGAGTACTTGTTCGGAAGTTTTATATATTCGTTTTTGCTGCAGCGTTTTGTCAGAGTATAGACGGCAAAGTTAGAAAACAAAGAAAACGGTAGTTGTTTTCTGTGCTGACAGCAAAACTAACAATTTCATACTAAATATTATTATTATTATTTTTTAAATAACACTGTATTTACGTTATAGTGTATTGTGTTATTATGCACATTATATTTTTTTTTTGCTGTGAATCCTCAGGCCTTCGGAGTCTGTGTTTGCCTCGTTGTATATATGGTATCTTTAAAGTCAGTCTTAGCAATATTGAAATAGTTAATTCATTTATATATCTTGAACACTGATTAATGCAAGTATAAAGGGTTTCCTCAAATAACTTCTGTATGTATGGTTACGAGCAGCTAACTAAGCTGGCTGCAGGAGCCTGCTTTGCTTTGCAGGTGTTCTGTCCTCCTTGACCTCTTCCGCTACGGTGCAATCAGGAGAGGATGAGGAATAATAATAGTAGAATAGGAGTATAAAAAGCAGTCTAGGAAATACCGATATTCCTCTGTTAGTTACAATTCCTGATAACCTTAAAAAACTAAAGTTACCAGGAATTATAAAACGTGATTGAACGTAGTGGTTCAATACAGTATTGATGTAGTGGTTTTCGTTACTCTTGGTCTTATGATGATATTTATATATTTTCATCTTCTATGGTGATTAGGTGAGCAAATATGTTAACTTTATTTGATACAAAAAGTAAACTTTGCAAAAACTAATAAGTATTTTTTCATAAAGATAAGCTATTCTTATTGATTAGATGGTAGTTTATATATTGGTTAAAATTATTCCTCTTACTATATATTGTACAGCTAACTAGGGCCAAATTACACGTTAATCAACATTTTCACACGTAACACCATTACGGATATATTTCTATTCAGAATTTTTACAATCCTCAGCTGAAACTTACCACTGTAGTGATGTGTGAACTTACTAAGTAACCATAAAGATGCTAAAAAATATGATCGATTTAAAAATCAAGCAATTACTTACAAACTAATAATACAATTACTTATAACATTTTATATTATCCTATTTATTCACTCTTCGTGTATGCTGTAAATTCTAGTTTTGATCTTTACAAAATGGCAATTTAAAGAATAAGAATTTGTAAAACTTACATTCCACAGCTTCTTAAGGGACACAGTTTTCAATATTATAATGATATCTGTGATGTTATTCTCGTCTCGTATATGTACCCGATATGTTCTATTCGATATAAACATTGTTATGATCAATACTTTACGGTTGGGCTACCGTGTAAGATATAAGTAGGTAACAAGATGTCGTTTACACGACACTGCCCTTTATTTTGCCGCCGTATTTTAAATCTCGGTAATATTTAAACAGGACATTTTACCAGATCGTCTTTATTTATATCATACATACATCATAAGGTAATCCTTTGTTAAGCAGTAGACAATTTTTACGTACAAGGTGTAAATTGTAGAACATTATATATCTATAATTACTACATCAATAATTTCAATAAATATCTAACGTTTAAGTTTTATATTTAACAACTTTGCGCATATATTTTAATTAAACGTATCTAGTTGTTATAAGATGAGCACAATGTCAATTCAAAGCCTTCCCTTATAAACAGAACGTATGTCTTACATTTAGTATAATAGAGACGTGTTACCTACCCGTAATAAAGTCATTGTCTTTTGTGACCTGCTTTGATTTAATTATGTATCAGCCAACACCATGCTCAAGCAAAATTATAATGTAGCACAATCGCTACAGCTATATAAAAATTAAATAAAGTAAAAATAAGATAAAGAAAAATATTTAAAGAAACAATTATAAAAATTATTACAAATAAGAAGAAATCTTAAAATTACATATATTATTAACATGGACAGGTTTGCTGAAGAGAGTATATAGAACGTATTTCTACAGGCACCGCAAAAGTACACCTTTCTTAGTAAATACTCTTTTTAAACCGATTTCCGTAAGACGTAGCGTATCTAATGTTTAGGATCCATTAAAACTGTTAATTGTGGGAATTTATTGTGTGAGTCTTAAAACTATTAATTATGTAATTAAAATGTTTCAGAATTTTACATTTAATTGATTTCAGTATATATTGAACCGTGATTAAAACTTGCCTTCAGAGTGTCATTTACAGTCGGTAGAATTGCAATCGCACCGTCATCTGTTTAAGCAGTGCTTATGTTGCACCGATCGATTTTAACGATATGGCGATAGAAACGAATATTTTTTAGTACATTTTATACCTACATACACTAAAATGAGTGTCTTGTGTACGAAAAATAAAGTAGCTATACGAAAATTGAAATATATGTCAACTATTAAACTTGTACTGAAGTGTTATCATTCAAGAAAGGAATAATTTTAGGTGTTGGTCATTTCAATAGAAGATAGATAAGATAGAGAAACTGCCTCCGTAGCCTAGTGGTATGGGCGTGTGATTTAGAAACCGGAGGTCGCGGGTTCGAATCTGCGGGGACGCAACAAATTTCATTGTTGTTTCCTAGTTGGTTAGGAATTTGGACCGATCACCCAATTGTCTGAAAAGTAAGATGATCCATGCGTCGGATGGGCATGTAAAAAGTCGGTCCACCCACCAACCCGCATTGGATCAGCGTGGTGGGATACGGTCCAAACCCCCTAATGGATAGGGGAGGCCTATGTCCAGCAGTGGACTAAAACAGGCTGATGATGTGTGATGTGTAGATAAGATATCGATTCTCTCTCTCGATAAGTTTATTAAAAGTCTTATTAATAATTCTTCAGCTGATATGTTTGAAGGATTTCAAAATGAAATTTATTGAGTGATCCAACATTTAGAGATAATTGTTTCAGAACCTCGTATGGTCAGTTACGAGTACAACCAGGGTTTAGTTAAAGCTATCTTTAAGTGACATTATATGCTAATAACTTTTGATTACAAATCTGTGTGTTGTACATATATTAAAGTTAATATATTTTGTGTAGTATATTGCCCTAGATGGGTATTTATAGTATATACTGGGGTCATATTATGTGGAAAAACGTTAAATTGTTATTGTTTTATGGACTATGTAGGCAATATCACTCAATTGTTTAATTCCCCTTTGGCAAGACGCTCGCTAAATTCTTGGGTATTCGTAAAGCGGTATTTTCGTATGAGTACTAATGTAACCATACTTAGTCATTACTATATGTAGTTTTAACTTGTGCTATTGTCCTCTGATCAGGTACCCTTTTTTAAGGTAAACTTGGGAAGAAACGGAAAGTAAAAAACAACTGATAAATGGATAATTCATCATTTTAGATGGATAGATATAAAAATCTTGGCTGAAGGATCAGGGTGCCCAAAAAATTAAGATTTGAAGAAAAACACATTTAGATACTATGAAATATCGGTTTAAATTTTATTTTAAATTATTGCTTTTCCTTATATCGAATCACAAATAAAACGATATTAAAAATAACAATTGCATAATTTAAGAGACTACACTATTTTCGCAATTTAGCGACTTGTTCTAATACTCGTGTATATTTTTCTATTGCTGCTTTCAGTTAAAAAACATTTTCTTGAAATAGTTTATAAAGGTCTGATGTAGAGAAACTTCTCTTTCATAACCATGAATAGAGTGTTAGACGTTCTTCGATGAAATACTTGTTTGAAGTTTGCCATAACTTTGCTCAGTTTCCAGATTCTAAACAGGTGACGAAGCGTCTGAGCCTAATATAATTAGGTAAATAATATAATTAGCTGGCGACGGTGATAATTTAAATAATAGGTAATTGAAATTGCAAAATATTTATAACTTTCCTGTAATTATAAAATAAGACTCATAAGGGGACTGTAAAGTATAACGATGATTTATTTTTAATATTCTTAAAACGTGATAACAATCTGAAGATATAACTTTAAGTGACTGCTCCTAGAACAATATATTTTAATACCTTTCAGTGCACTTAGATACTTAAATATTTTCATATCAATTTAATATATTTATTAATGATAAGATTTTATGGCATCTCTATAAAAGATCTTAAAGCAATTATGGTTCTGTTACAATAATTTTATTAACAAATAATCGGTCGTAAATAAATATCTGAATCGCATCTACTTGTTTTCATTTTCTTAATTTCATTCGGCATACGATACAATACGCTAAAATTAGTCAAGGCACTTGAACCCACATTTTGCAAATACTCATTTCTGATCATTCTTCTCAGACAATTGAGTTATTGAGTTGAGTTGGTCCACCCGCACCGCCTAAATTAATATAGAAGCAATTATAATCCATCGTAATCCTCACGCAGCTTTTGATAAAAGCAATGACAAAGAACTATGCGCCATTTTAAGCAGAAAAAATTTGTACTGTATGTTGATGTAACAACAGTATTTTTTTTTAAATATAATTCAAATTAACGTTGGTTTAAACATTTTTTTTATATTATTTGATGTAAATACAATTATTCAATAGCAAAGCCCCTAAATAAATTGGAGTGGACTTTTATGAGTGTTAACGCTGGGGCAATAAAAAAAGATGTTAATTAAACCCGCTTTAAGTAACCAAATATTTATTTTCTACATAAAAATACACTTTTTCACACGTCACAAATACAAACGTGATAAAGATTTCTACGTTGCATCGCGCAACATTATTTTACGATTATTTATCTAACACTCACTATCAAACGAATTATAATAAAAATAATTATTTTGGTATATTTTGTATCCATGAAATAACTCTAAATAAAATTTTATTTATTATATTTATTAACTCTTTTTTCACAAGCAGTACATAAAATTTGACCTACAATTTTTTAGCTTGTTTAGGATATGATTTCATTAAAAGCTTTGGCATATTATTTACGTGTTCACAGCTCAACAGATCTACATTATTTTCAAATAGGCATTACTATCGCGCTGCGGAGCTAAACGGTGATCAATATCTCGTTAATGAATCGACCCTAAGTTTGGTGTAAGTCATATTATGAACTTGTTACTTGGCTACTTTTTGATTAAAACAGATAGAGCATTTGTTATTTGTGAATATGCTTCAGTTTATACGTTTAATGTAGGTTTTTAAAGACCTTCCCCCCGAACAGGTTCTCGCTTTGTCGTAGCGGTGGGTCTCAGGACCTGCGGCTTGGGCCAGCCACGGGCAAGCTAAAGGAACCTGGCTGGCCGTGGAGGAGGCTGCTCCAAGCTGGCTGCGGAAGCCAGCTTTGATGCGCCTTAGAGGGTGCAGCGGACGGGGAAGAGGCGTTAGACGCCCTGTCCTCTGCAGCCAAGGAGGAGTCCCGGGAGAAAAGTGTGTCGGTATTCCGTAGGCCGTTCTCCCTATCCTCCGCGAGTCGGCGAGGCCGCACCGCTGATGCGATGTGGAGGCCGTGGGATGAGGGGACATTCGGCATGGTGTCGTTGATCTCTCCTCCTTCTGCGGCCGAAATGGAGTTAGCGGCGGGGTTTAACATCCGGGCCATCGCTCGGGGCTGGGAGTCTCATTCCTACGTGGGCTGGAAACTCCCGGCTGCCATTGTTCCTGAGTAACAGACTTGGGGGAGTCTGTTACCTAACTATAGGGGCCGAGACGAAGGGCGCGTTAGTTGCAACGCGCCCAGATAGGGCTGCTCCGGCAGCCAGCGCTGGTGGGGTGATGTAAGATGAGTGTAAGCACGTTCCTGTGGTCCATCCTAAAGGGGTCAGAAAGGAACAACGTGATAGTTTTAGTCGGTGCGAGTCCGACATAACCCGTCCTTGCCCCCGCGGTAAAAAAAAGGTTTTTAAAGACCTTGTTTACCAAAATTAAAAGTAAAATGTTTTTAGTAATTAATTTACAATCTGCTTCTAATGTTCGGTCTTAAATTATAACCCGAAGGACGTGGAATCGTAACCTACGACGAAACGGCTTTGTCTAAACTTAGTTACAGATTTGTTCGCGAATCACACAATTAAGTAAAAATTGGGTGAGGCATTAAGCGCTGGCAATCGTGAACTAATGAAAGATAGCATACATAAAATGCAATTTATAAATTATGTGCATATACTTTTCAATACTGATTTGTACATATACGTTATTTAATTTCACAATTTTTCTTAAACAAAAGAACTTACGGAATAGAATTCAGCTAGTCAACCTATTAATCAAAACGAACTATAGCATGATAGCATGCTAGAGCTTAGTACTTTTAAGTTACAGAACTTGACTTACTTATTTCACAGTTACAGAATCGATATATTTAACGTTATGGTTATTTGAATAATCTGATTTTCCCACTCTGATATTATCACGAATGTGGGAAATAAATCCCATCCAGTGAACAATACTTTATCATTGATGCGAAGATTTCTGGATATTGGTTTTCGATTTTCTTTTTAATAGGAACCAATTTTAGTTATAATAATAACGATAACAATAAACTATATAATGTAAGCGGTTTAATAACAATGTTTAACGCGCACAAAAGTGATCTGCGTAACTTCATTAAACAACGGCAGAAATGCCGTTGTTTTATGAAAAACACCTGAGACTGGTTTTCGCTACATGAAGAAGAGAACTTTATAAATGCATTAAATTTTTAACTGTATCTCCTCATATTTGTTACCAACGTTTTTATTTCATGATGACGAGAGCGTTTGCCTTAATACCGAAGTAATTCGATTTGGAACATCCACGTCATTATCACTTCGTACAGATTTATAATAAGTTTGAAACGTACAATCGTCAGAAGTAGTATAAATTGAAAAGTGATATAAATAGCAACTACTGGACTATATACAATTGACAAACTTGTATGTCCATACAAGAGAATCCTCTCTAAATAGATTGATAGTTAGAATTCAAAATTATTAAAATCGGCGCAATGCACTGCTAAGTTTGTATGCTAAATAGTTATTGTGTAACTTATTTACCAACATTGATTTAAGTTATCGATACAAATAATTAAAATCTGAATTTATCTGTTTGTTACATTAAAAAAAAAACTATTTATGGAAATGTCAAAGGGATATACAAACATAAAAAATTATGACTACAACTGAACATCTCTTATACTTTAAAACATTGAAATGGCTCACGTGACCCCGACAACAGCCACGATGTCTCGTACGGACGAGTCGATGCATAACACCACTCAACACTTTAACACTATTACAGATGCACAACACTTATCACACAGGAGGAGAGTTCCGTTTCGAGTAGCGGCTTACAAAGATCTCTGTCCCGCAACATTTTAGACCTGTTTTTTATACATGATCTTGGACAGACATAAAGTTAATATCGAGTCTTCTTTTGTCTAAGTGCCCGCATTAGAAGTAATATTCTGACTCTATTTAATTTAATTAAAATCAATTTAATTTATTGTGATATATAACGAATGTGGAATACATAAAATAAAACATTTTTTGTCTGTCTGTTTGTTTGTTCTGGCTAATCTCTGGAATGGTTGGCCTGATTGTAACAGGGCCCTCACTGGAAGATAACTTCTAGGACTAGCTACCTAGTTTTTTTTCTCGCATTCGAATGCAGACAAATAGTCGGCCCACCTGATCTTAAGTGGTCACCGACGCCCATTGACATCGGCAAAACCAGAGTATCACCAATACGAAGCCTACCATAAGACAACTGCCATAAGGTTACTGTATTTACTGCAAAGTATATTTGCAGTAAATACAGTAACCACAGTAGTATTTTCACACTCCTTCTTTGCATCAGAAATAGGCACCGCAGTGGTATGACGCCAGACGGCCTCCTATAAAAAGGGGACTTACAACCTTTAGAAATAGTTTTGTAATAAAATAAAGTATGTATTAAAGTGAAACTTCTACTTTATTCACCGATTGGAACTATGCCAATATTGATAGATTTGCTAGAACAAAAGTATAAACCGCAGAATACTTTATTTTTTCTAATTTAAATTCATTTCCAATATATGTCTATGTTTAGTGATAAAAAAAAACTAAATGTTAATAGTTTGTTTTTTCATTGCGTATTAGTTATTTATACTCTGCGTTACGCAGAAATGTATTACAATTATTAACATTCTCTAAATCGCGCCTCTGTTTTAAAGGCGGTTAATCTAAGTAAGGTGTTCCAAATTTAAAAAGAGTCATGTCATGTGAAAGAGGATCTGATTAAATTTTATTCACTTTAAATTTCTTGCCATAGTTGGAGAGGAGAAATAAAAGAAGAAGAATCTTTCAGTGCCTCTCCAACTCCTGCAGGTTCGCAGTCAAATGCCCAAATCTGTTTCGTGGCATAAAAATTGTATATTTATACAGGTTCAATTTATTTTGATTTTTTATAATTAAGTTCTTTTAAACCTACTATTTTAATATATTTTTATCATAAAACAGTCAGTTCACTGCTGCACATAGGCCTCCCTTAATACTTGTCATCGCTTCCGATATTCGGCTATTCTTATCCACCTTACCGGCCACTTTGCGAATGTCGTCACTCCATCTTGCCGCAGAGCGTCCAAGTTTACGTTTGCAGAGCCTCAGTCTCCACTCCAGAACTTTCTGACTCTAGCGTAGTCAGTTCTGCGGCTTATATGACAGGCCCACTGCCACTTTAGCTGACTATTCCGGTGGGCTATATCGGAGACTCTGGTTCTCTGACGGATCATTTCACAACATTTCTAATGCGGTCCTTCAGAGACACTCTGAGCATAGCCAGCCCGATAGCTCGAGGAGCGACTTCTAATTTGTGGACCAGTAGAACCGTAAGAGTCCAAGTCTCGGCAACGTGGGCATAACAGGTAGGACACACTGATCGCCGACTTTCGATTTGAGGTACTGTGGGATGGGTGACAAGAAAGCTTGACATAGCTTATGAAAAGGTGCCCAGCCCAGCCAAATTCTTCAGTTGGCCGCTCCGTCAAAGTTGTTTCCACCTAGTTAGAGCATTTGCCCTAGTTAAACGTACTCCGCAACCACTTCAAAGGAGATGTCATCAGTTATATGCGGTCCCGGATCAACGTATTCGTTGAATATGACCTCGGTTTTTACCAATTCCATCCGGAAACCGATGCTTGCAAAAGACTCAGTCACGCTTTGCACTAGTTTATGTAGGTCCTTTGCAGCCTCAGCCTTGATGACGATATCATCCGCAAATCGCAGATGTGAAATAGTACATTTTCACATCTGCGATTTGCGGATGTGAAAATGTACGCTGTTCACATTTATGCCGTGTCCTTCCCATTTGATCGACCTGAACATATCTTCTACCGCGGCGGAGAACAATTTCGGAGGCATGATATCTCCTTTTCTTACATTCCGGTGCAGGGGGATTGGCTCAGTTAGTCCACCTAGACTACGTCAGTCATAGTGGCGGCGTTATACAGACATTTCAGTATCTCGATATATCGCCAATTAATTTGCCACCGCTGTAAGGAATCGAGGAAAGACCAGGTCTCGATGGAGTCAAAAGCCTTCTCATAGTCTAAAATGCTATGCACAGGGGCTTGTTATACTCATGTATCTCCTGTATAACGTGCCTCACTGTGTGGATGTCGTCTATAGTGCTATAACCCCTCCAATACCCGGCTTGTTCTCGAGGCTGCGCTTCGTAGAGTTTTCCTTCAAGATGTTTCAAGGTGACCCTCGAAAACAGCTTAAAGACATGACTCAGGAAGTAATATTGGCCGATCGCTCTTGAGTAAGGTTTTAACACTTTTTTTTAAGAAAAATATGACCAAACCCTGTGCCATGCCTCAGGAGTTCTCCCGGAGAGAAGGGCAGAGTTAAATACTCATCGGAGTCTCTTCAGCACCGGTTTACCAGCGGCTTTCAAAAGCTCCGATGAGACTGTGTCCTCTCCCGGGGTTTTTCCATTTTTAAGTGGCGTTACAATACGTTACCCCGTGGCACCAATTTTCGCAGGGTTGTGATTCTCGCCACTGTCGGGGTCTCTCAAGTAATTGGATGCATCTGGCGGCTAGGACTAGAGGTGGCGCTCGAAAAATCCTGTACTTTTATGGGCCTCGAAACGCGCCTGTGGATGCCCACATCATCGTTTGCGGCGTTCGTGTTGATGTCAAGCCAACGATGAGTTATCTCGGCCTAGTCCAAGACCGCCGATGAGGTTTTGTGCGCATTTTGAGCGCCCCGCGCCTAGAGTGGCGAGAGCAGCGGCAGCTCTCGGCAGACTGCTCCCCAATACTGGAGGACCCAGCAGCTCCTGTCACCGCCTGTACGCCGGAGTTTTTAGGTCCATGGTCCTGAACGGGGCACCCGTGTGGGCGACACCCTCCAAAAGGAAAGTACTTTAGTACTAAGAAGAACCCAGAGGGTGTTGGCGATCCGGGCCGTACGGGGCTACCGGACCATCTCCGGAGAGGCGGCGGCTTTTCATTCTTTTTTTATGCTGCAATATTATTTGTGTTCTTACCTTTATAGTTCATCTTAATAAAAAAAATCATAAAAATACGATGTGAAATTGCAACTGTTTAAGTTGCGAATTACGTAATAGATGAAATAATTTTCATATACGTGAAATTGATAGCCGAGATGGAAACTTGGTTGTATAATGTGTAGATTACAGTATTGTAGTGTTTGTACTGCACCGATCGATGTTAACGATATTGCGATAGGCGTGAATGTTTGATAGTGCCAATTATTATATTTGACATCAAACTTAGTGGTTCTTAATCATAAAATAGCTAGGCATAAGACAATTGTAAGATAAATTAACAATTTATAATGTACAGATTTTTTTTAAATGTGAAGTACATTTACTTTAGTACGTACTCGTAATTGTTAAAGATTAATAAAAATATATATCTATTCCAACGTTATAACGTTTAAAAATTATAATTGTTATACTTATCGAGTCAAGCGAAATTTCAAGTTTAAGTTTATAATAAAAAGTTTCAAATACCCCCAGCTGTACTACAAGCCGATTATTGTGAAGAATCATCATCATAATATATATAATAAAATTAATTACAATACTTTCAATTAAAATATTTAAAACAATCGCACTTTACTAAATAGAAAACTTCTTCGCTAACTAGTAGTTTTCGGCATTTCTGTTTAATTAGCGTACAATATCGCATACGGACCAGTTTATGGACGTCATGTAGACTTACTTTGTACTTGATAGTCCATTGCTGGACATAGGCCTCCCCTAATACACTGCTATCCATTAAGGGGTTTTGGACCGTATCCCACCACGCTGGTGAGTAAATGAGTGGTGAGCAATTGGGTGATCTGCCCAAATTGTCCTAACGAAATTTGTTGAGTCCCCGCAGGATTCGAACCCACGACCTTCGGTTTCTAAAGCAAACGCCTATACCACTAGGCTACGGAGGCAGTTGCAACAAAGGGTTAAATAAGAAAATTCGTAAAACGATTATACCAGTCATTCACATAATGCTTAAGAAAAATAGGTCAAATGCCTTTCAGAACAAAGATTTTTCTTAATTTTGTAGAAATTCGCGGAGAAGCTAAAAGCTCACTACTCGTGGAACCGATAACTGTTGAGACGAAAGGGTCTCGAGTGGGTCTCTCGACAGAAAATCTCAGTCAAAGTCAAGGTCAGACGACCTCCAACGATATAGAGTGACCCGTGAAAATGCGCAAGAAGTGGGTTATGACACGGGATTGCTCCTCATGGCGACGAGGCGACGAGACTCCAGCATTCGGATTAAACGACGAGGACGGCAACAACCCATTTGTGGATCGCTTAACTTCAAAAATTATTAAATAACTGTTAAATAATAAGTTTAATAACAAAATAATAAGTTGTAATAGATCATATAATAATATCATATCATTAATGTAATGCATATAAGTCACTTCAATTTCTTGGACACAATTAATTTAACCAAATGCCGGCAGTCCTAAATCAAAAAGTCTACTCTTGATTCATGAAAACAATAAACAATAACCTTACAAAACCTTATTCGATTATATCATTGTTAAACCTTAATTTTTTACTACAAATTAACTAAGAATGAAATTGTTAATAAGAATTTCTTTAATATTGACGGAACATGATATTGATATCAAAATAAAAGAAATATATAATATAAACTTTATACTATATAAAGTATAAAGTTATAAAGTAGATCCCTTTTTATATTTTATTCACATTAAGCCGTTTTAAGATCTATTACGTACTTTTAAAGTTTTAAGGATACATAGTGAAAAACAAAATTGAAGTGACTTTGTTTTATGAAATAACGGAGTCTAATATTTATTTTTAAAAGTAATTTTATCGTGTATTACGCATATTATGTTTGTGTTCACAACTTTACAATCTGCAAAGCTCTCTTTCAGACATTATACGGGCGCTACGGAGCTTAGCTATAATCGATATCCCGTTAATGAGTCGGCCTTGAGTTTCACGTAAATTATATTAGGAACTAGTTATATTTACTTCAAAAAAATTATAAGTTTTGTTGCCTTTATTTTTTTTTTGTTTTGTTTGTAGTCCGATGGGATGGATGACCGACACAGGAGGAAAGAGATCAGGAGCAGGACAGTTACATGCCATAGTAGGAAACAGCTTAGAAAAGTTGTTGAGTCGTAGATTTCGAACCCACATCCTCCGGATTCTAAAACGAAAGTTAATACTAAATTGCAAAAAATATGTTTTCCACCGTTATCCATTTCGTAGTCATTACTATGGTTCAAAGATTCTTCTGATTCCCAATTTGATATTCTCGATAAATACCTTATAAAGGGGGGTCTACAAATCCCTTTCGACGAAATATATCTCTGCATTGTCACGATGATTTCTGAATATTTGTTTCCAACGTGCTTTTGTTCCTAATATACATAGTCATGATAACGAGAATTTTATAAAACCTTAAGCTTATGCTCATAGTACTACCAAATTGATATGCGTTTAATAATTTTCCGTCCCTAACATAGTTGATATTCTAGTTAATATATATATAACCAGTTTTGTAAACGTCTCATAATTAGAAATTTTTCCTTTTGTTGTTAAATGGTAGCATAAAAACTGCAATACATTATTACTATGATTGAATGTAATACCATACCAATTACATTCATTGTATTATGTATAAGTTTTTCACATAACGCCATTTTATTGTGGAGCTGCATATAACGTGTTAATGAAAATATGAAAATGTAATCAAAATTTTGTACTCTTCTGGACCATAAAAGTTTTATATTTTACATTTTAATTGCAATTTATTTTGAAATCATTATGATTCTCGAGTCAAATAACAAACAATAATTTATTAAACCCCCCTAGTTAAGCTATGAAAATTCATTCTAACAAAAATTTTGATTTTTAGGTATACCTCTTACCTAGTTTTAATTATGTTATAAGATTAGTTAATCATTACGATTATAGTAAAGCTTTAAAAATTCAGATTTTTTTGTTGCGATGTGTTATTTTTTAACAATTTATAAGCTGTATGTATAAATGTAGTACGACAATATTGGAGGAGTAAGAAAGTACATAAAGTGTTACGTGATGATTGACTCCTATAAATTCGTATGATTTTTTAAATGTCCTGCACTCATTAAATATAAAAATATTTAACGCAATATATATTTTTTTAAAAAGGTAGCGATAATAAAGTGTCAAGTAACAAATTCATCATTCATCATCATCAACTTTCCGCCCAAATTCCGCTTTACATGTGTCTAGTTATTTATTATTGCTTCTTCGCCATCGTCTTTACGAGCGTAAATGTTTTGACGTGATTGGAACAAATAACCGAAAAAACATTCATCATCATCATCATCAGCCTTTGATAGTCCACTGCTGGACATAGGCCTCCCCTAATACACCCCTATCCATCAGGGGGTTTTGGACCGTATCCCATCACGCTGGTCCAATGCGGGTTGGTAAGTGGACCGACTTTTTACATGGCCATCCGACGCATGGATCATCTTACTTTTCAGACAATTGGGTGATCGGCCCAAATTGCCCTAACCAACTAGGAAACAACAATGAAAATTTGTTGAGCCCCCGCAGGATTCAAAATCATGATTTACCGGTTTCTATAGCACTCGCCTTTATTACTAGGCGTATTGATCTTACTAGACGTCAATGAAGTTTGTCAATCTCAAAATTAGTCCCAAAAAATTATATATAATTACGTTTACTGTATGCTGAGATCATAAATTAAACATTAGTTTAATTAAGTATTAACTTAATACATAAATTTAATAAGTTACTAAAGTTATGCTATGAATACATCTATTTAAACTAGACCGATTCTTTTAAGAAGGACGGAGACCGACTAAGTCTTAGCATAGCACTTTGCATAACAAGGCTGTATGAATTCAATAAATGCTGTTATAATAAATTACTCTATTAGAAGTAAGTGTGAGCTTTATGGTTATTTTAATGTCGTAAATGGTAATAACATTATTTGCTTTCGAGTGTAGTTAAATTAAAGAAACAAGAATATTAAAAATATTAAAAGTGGGTTATGACACGGGATTGCTCCTCATGGCGACGAGGCGACGAGACTCCTCAGCATTCGGATTAAACGACGAGGACGGCAACAACCCATTTGTGGATTGCTTAATTGCAAAAATTATTAAATAACTGTAAAATAATAGGATTAATAACAAAATATTTAGTTTAATGGATCATATAATAATATCATATCATTACTGTAATGCATATAAGTCACTTCAATTTTCTTGGACACAATTAAATCTAACCAAATGCCGGCAGTCCTAAATCAACAAAGTCTGCTCTTGATTCGTGAAAACATTAAACAATAACCTTACAAAACCTTTTTCGATTATATCATTGTTAAACCTTAATTTTTTTACTACAAATTAACTAAGAATGAAATTGTTAATAAGAATTTCTTTAATATTCATAACTACTCTTCTGTTTATATGTGCATTTCGCAATTTATAATACAGCACTTACCTTATAATAACAACCACAACAATAATAACTACTGGTGGTAGGTCCACTTTTTACATGGGACCGTCTGCGTTGGTACCGCCACGGTGCCTATTACTGTCGCAAAGCAGTAGTGTGAAGATACTGATGTGTTCCGGTTTGAAGGGCACCGTGGCCAGCGTATTTACTGCGTAAATAAGACTTAAAATGCTATGTCTCATGGTGGGCAGCACGTTTGTGATACCACTAGTATAGCCGATGTGTATGGGCGTCCGTGACCACTTCCCATCAGGTGGCTCGACAGCTCATCTGCCTGTGTAGGCAATAAAAAAAAACAAAGTTTATCACGCAGCTTAAAAATGTAAGTAATATGTTTGTTCGTGAGATTGTTTTTGTATAGCCAATCGATTATTACGCTGTAAGTCTCACTTATCTAAGATGTATATGTATTTCGATGCATTTCCATATGTAAATGGAAAAAACCCAAAATGCTGGAATCGATAGGCATAAAAACAATTTGAGAGATTATAATTCATTCCCAGTGAAAAAGATAAATTCTAATTCATTGTATACTTTGTGTGATTCTTCATCCGAAAAATACACGTGATCACGTCTTCTTAATATATCTCTTGTCACGATGTTTGTCCGCGATGGACTTCTAAAGTGCTTAATCGATTTTAAAATGTAGTTGCCCACCATGTGCAGTCTAATCCAATTTTAAAAATAGAATAGCTTATATCTTAATTAAAAATCTCAATAATGTTTTATTACTGTTATTATTTCATGCAATATGTAAACTACAAAACGATTGCGACAATATTCTCTTTCCGTTTATTTTAAGCCATTATTTTTTGTTATAAAGTAAAATAAATAAATCTTAGCCGCAGCAACGCTTGGCAGGGTCTGCTAGATAAACTATAAATCACGATATATTTATAAATTTAAAGAACATGTGAATTTATAAATACGCTTTTGGGCTCTCAAAGTTACCGTTCACCGCCGAGACTTGGTAAATCAATACGTTAACATGTAATTACGTTATCGCCAAGATTATCAAAAAACTTTGCCCTTTTCGACTAAAATACACCGCGTACATTCCATTGTTTCTTAAACCTGTGCAAGAGAAATAATATCTAGCAGAATAAATCTTTTGACGGAGAATGATATCGATATCAAAATAAAAGGAATATATAATATAAACTTATTACTATATAAAGTATAAAGTTATAAAGTAGATCCCTTTTTATATTTTATTCACATTAAGCCGTTATAAGATCTGTTACGTACTTTTAAAGTTTTAAGCATACATAGTGAAAGACAAAATTGAAGTGACTTTGTTTTATGAAGACCTTAAATAACGGAGTCTAATAGTTTTTTATAAAGTAATTTTATGGTATTACGCATATTATGTTTGTGTTCACAACTAAGACTGCAAAGCTCTCTTTCAGACTATTATTAGAGCGCTACGGAGTTTAGCCATAATCGATATCTCGTTAATGAGTCGGCCTTTGAGTTTCACTTAAATTATATTCGGAACTAGTTATATTCACTTTAAAAAATTATAAGTTTTTGGTGCCTTTATTTTTTATTTTGTTTGTAGTCCGATGGATGGATAACCGACAGGAGGAAAGAGATCAGGAGCCGACAGTTACATGCCTATACTAGGAAACAGCTTAGAAAAGTTGTTGAGTCAGATTTCGAACCCACATCTTCCGGATTCTAAAACGAAAGTTAATACTAAATTGCAAAATATGTTTTCCACGTTATCCATTTCGTTGTCATTACTATGGTTCAAAGATTCTTTCTGATTCTCCAATTTGATATTCTCTTAATAAACACCTTTATAAAGGAGGGTCTACAAACCTTTCAACGAAATATATCTCTGCATTGTCAGATGATTTCTGAGTATTTGTTTCCAAGTTCTTTTGTTCCTAATATACATAGTCATGATAACGAGAATTTTATAAAACCTAAGCTTAGGCTCATAGACTACCAAATTGATAATGTTTTAATAATTTTCCGTCCCTAACATAGTTGATATTCTAGTTAATACATATATATAACCAGTTTTGTAAACGGCTCATAATTAGGAAATTTTCCTTTGTTATTAAATGATAGCATAAAAACTGCAATACATTATTACTAGATTGAAAGTATACCATGAATTACATTCATTGTATTATGTATAAGTTTTTCACATAACGCCATTTTATTGTGGAGCTGCATATAACGTGTTAATGAAAATATGAAAATGTAATCAAAATTTTGTACTCTTCTGGACCATAAAAGTTTTATATTTTACATTTTAATTGCAATTAATTTTGAAATCATTATGATTCTCGAGTCAAATAACAAACAACAATTTATTAAACTCCCTGTAGTTAAGCTATGAAAATTATACGTATGTAGATTACTTCCTAACAAAAAATTTGATTTTTAGGTATACCTCTTACCTAGTTTTAATTATGTTATAAGATTAGTTAATCATTACGATTATAGTAAAGCTTTAAATATTCAGTTAATGATTTTTTTGTTGTGATGTGTTATTTTTTTACAATTTATAAACTGTGTGTATAAATGTAAAATGACAATATTGGAGGAGTAAGAAAGTACATAAAGTGTTAAGTGATGATTGACTCCATAAATTCGTATGATTTTTTTCAGTAGTGCTGCACTCATAAAGTATAAAATATTTAGGCGCAATGTATATTTTTTTAAGTAACGAAAATAAAGTGTCAAGTAACAAATAATTGGTCAAAAATAACAATAGTCGCCTCGAGCAACAACGTCAGAATGATGTCGACAGAACAAAACGTGTTTTTGTTAATCTCTAATTATGACAAATTGGTGAAGAAACACGGCAGTAAATCTTGATGTCTTTGGATATCAAGCTTACTAGTTACGTTTATTTAGTAAATACACTAGCAAAATGCCTTAAATACAAATTAAGTCTTCTGCGTGTTGTGTTGTGGTGTTGTAAACGTAACACGCTTAAAATTGAAGCCTGCAAATTCAGCTCGCGTTGTTAATAAAGAACTTAAGGTGAGGAGAGGCCTCATATCCACTGCTGGACATAGGCCTCCCTCAATACACCCTATCTATTAGAGGGTTTTGAACTGTATCCCACCACGCTGGTCCAATGCAGATTGATGGGTGGACGACTTTTTACATGCCCATCCGATGCATGGATCATCTTACTTTTCAGGCAGGGGTGATCGACCCAAATTACCCATACCAACTAGGAAACAACAATGAAAATTTGTTGAGTCCCCGCAGGATTCGGAAACCACGACTTCCGATTTCTATAGCACTGCCCTTATCACTAGGGCGTATTGATCTTTACTAGACGTCAATGAAGTTTGTCAATCTCAAAATTAGTCCCAAAAATTATATATAATTACGTTTACTGCATGCTGAGATCATAAATTAAACATTAGTTTAATTAAGTATTAACTTAATAGATAAATTTAATAAGTTACTAAAGTTATGCTATGAATACATCTATTTAAACTAGACCGATTATTTTAAGAAGGAAACCGACAAGTCTTAGCATAGCACCTTGCATAACGCGGCTGTATGAATTCAATAAATGCTGTTATAATAAATTACTGTATTAAAAGTAAGTGTGAGCCGAATTTATGGTTATTTTGATATCGTAAATGGTAATGACATTGTTTGCTTTCGAGTGTAGTTAAATTATAGAAACAAGAATATTAAAAAATAATTAAATTGTTATGGTTATTTCGAGGATGACAACAATGTCACTGTATCATCGAAGAACGAAAAAATGCTGAGTTATTCGAACTCACGACCTTCCACTACAGGCATGTATGCTTTTCTATGATGTGTAAATATTTGTTTTTACTTTAATTTCTATTTAAAATCATTATATGTCGTAATACCCTTCATTACAATGTCAAAATTAAATTATTAGAATCAATATTTTTCAAGAGATAGAAATAGCCTTTAGCCTTTTTATAAATATTTACTTTTTTTAAAAATGTTTTTTACTGTCCACGAATAGTCATCAAATATTTTGAAATCGCATATTGTGAACGTGAATATGAACACGCTATCAAAACTTCTGCTCTCCTGGTACACAAGTTTTATATTCGCTGCGTTCGTTGCATTTTAGTTTAATAACTCGGATGATATTTTTGTTTTGTAAACTAAGTTTACTTAAAAATAACGCAAAAAAAAAATATATATCTTTGATTTTTAAATAAAACCTGTACAAAACTCATTTAAAAATTACTTCAGGTGTATAAAGGACCCAGAACATTTACGTCCTCTATACATCTGAAGAAATTTTTAATATATGAAAAAATACGTTAAATGATCACGTCGGTAAGTAAATAAATAATTTTATTAAAAAGTTAATATTTTTTTTTAATAAAATACTTTACATTTACTTTACTATGCACCAAATTTTTATTGTCATCTGCTTTCAGATCAAGTAAAAAAAGGTTCCAATTTAATAAAATGTTAAATCGTACAGTTTCAAAATTTTGTGGTCATGTGCAATTTTTTGTGTCCAAAATTGAATTTAATTAATAAAAATAACAAAAATGGTAATGTCATCAGCTTAACACCGCTAAAAATATTAAATGCAGCTAGCGTATTTATTATAAACTTAACGTTGAATCCATAAGTCCCCGAGAAATAAACACAATGTGTTTATTATTAATTTCAAACTAGTATAGCTAATGCAATTTAATTTTTATTGCATATAATGGAAGCGAAATGTTTATGTTATTAATCTCAAGGAACTTAGTCTCAATTATTGATAACTTGAACAAAATAGCAAAATAAAGGTAAATTGAACGAGTAAAAATAGATCGAAAGGGCTGCCTTCTTGTCCTAATGATTATGGTACTTGCTTATATAAAGTGGACGGGTTAGGTTCCAACCCTACGGCGAATAATTGAGGCAATGTAGATTCAATTGCCAAAAAAATGTTAAGAGTAGTGCAGTATTGTACAAACATCGTTATCTTTGGTTTGATGGGCACCGTTGTCGCGGGTAAACGAGACGTACGATTCCACCTCTAAGGGCTTTTTGGTTTATCTTAAATAGCGTAAATAAAACATTTAAAACATAAACACTGCAATATTTCCACATCCTAACCTTATAACCAAAATAGGCAACGTGGTCATTTTTCCCTATACGGCCTTATGTAAAAAAGTGGAAAGTGCTTCAATGACTCAGCATTTGGAAGTTATTATTATATATAAAACAATAAATACTATCTTTCCAATATATGTAACATACTAGATTTGTTACCGTTGCATGTTACAAATGCAGACATAGAATTTCAACGAAATTTTTAAAGAAACAGCTCAATATTTCAAAGTAAACAAGCGGGTAATACGTATTGTTTGACAACAACTAAAACACGTAAAGTATTGAATTGTAAAGATCGATTGCGAATACGATGCGAATGGAAACTAATGCTAAACCAATTCGAATTTCTGCAAAACGATCCAGAACAAAGGCTGTAACGGGCATTACGATGAAAATTCCCATTAATTTTGAACGACAAAAACTTTTAGTGTTCCTTTGGCTTCGGTTCGAAATAGTGTGTTATTGAATCATTTTTTCATAAAATTTTAGATTTTTATAAGCTTTGTTGTAGTACATGTGATAAGATAAGCATTTGCATCTCTTCAAGAAACGATGTTAAAAATCTGGCGCGCTTTGTCTCTCAATCATTCAGGCAACGTATATAATTCGCAGTTGATTACTGCACATAATTATTTTTCATATTTACAAATAGTGTACGACCATTTACACAATATAAATAAATAACAACTCTGCACGTAACTGCTCCGCGATTTATGACACCGCAATTTAAGTATAAAGCAAACCGCAATTTAAATAAAAGATGTGAGTCTTTTAATGCATACATTTTATCAAAACATTGTCTATGACACGTTTTATTAACATAGAATGATTTTTTAAATTTGAATACTAAGATTCACTTATCACCGAAATGGGGTTAGAAAGTTTTTGCAATTATTTTTACGTTTTACATTTGAATGGTTATTTTTAATGAAACCAAGAATATCTGCGCTCAAAGATATTCCTGTACCACTTCCAGAATATGCAATTACAGAAATATTTAACCTCTATTTCTACTTCACCAGGTTTGCTATTTAATCACAAAAGTTTGTCTATTTAGAAGAATTAAGATCAACCACTGGCAGCGGGTGGTTGAACCTATGTCAAAATAACAAATTTAAATTTTAAAAGATATACCTTGAATTAAATTTTATAGGGTTGTTAGGTCTTGGGATACTTACGATTAAAAATTATGTTGTTTGTTGACATTTTCATATCAAAAACTTTGACCAACCAAGACTTAAAAAATTAATTCAATGATATAAAAATGGATTTTTGGGAAAAAGAAATATTCCGGACTGGGTGCTAGAAAGTTTTCGAAACGTCGGGTAAAATTAAAAAAAGCAAAAAAATCCGTAAAAGAATTTTATTTAAAATGAAGTATTCGGAAACAAAAGAAATAATTATGGAAATTTTGGTAATAAAATTTGTATTCTACTTAATCGGATATTCTGTAATAACGTACTATTCAATCAGTATTTTTGGCCAAACAACGAGTTGAATGGATGAATTTTCGAACAATTATATTAATGTTACAAAAGATTAGAAATGTCCGATATTAATGTTAATTTCTACCCCCAAGAAAAAGAAACTTAATATGTAAGATATAATAACTATCGAATTTATAAATGTGTATATGTAATTACTAGTGTATTTAAAATATTTGATGCGTTTAGGAATAGTTGAGTTTAAGATATTTATAAAAAAAAGTAGATAAAGTTTACTTAACTTAAAACCTATTTTTGATAGAGTTATTTTTTAATGACATTAGCTCAATATAAATAGATATATTATAATTTAAAAAAATTAAGTTTAACAAATCCCGATAAATGGAGGCTAAAGATATAATTTAATTCCTTTAAGTTTTTTTATTTGTTTGTTTTAAAATCTAATGTAATTTTAAAGGTTTTTTTAAAAATGGTAAAAACCGCAGATTTTTTAATGTGGTGTTTAACATTACTATGGTTTTTGTTGTTTTGATGTTTTATCTGCCCTATAAGAGAGACCACAATGAAAGTCAGGCTAAGTATTTTTGTTAGGCGTTTATCATCATCACCATCATCAGCCTAGAGTCCATCGAGAAAAATGTAAAAACAAATTTAAAGTTTCATAAAAAAAGTTTAGTTACAACAAACATAAGAAAATTACACCCATTCAGTTAAAAAACGTGTTAGAGTTAATTTATTCGATGAATATGAAAATGATGATGTTGTATCTTTAATTATTCATTGGTTAAAGAAAAGAATCGCCGAATATTTCATACAAGTGCTGAAAAAATAAAGAGTGCTTTATGAATTTTAATAATTTTTTCACTGTCGCGATGATTTGATATTTGTTTCCGATTTGTCAAAAAAAAAAAGATTTGTTTATTTTCTTATCAGAATAATGGAAAGGGACGATTTAAAAATATTTTTCTTGTATAAATTTTTTCATGACATTAGAAAAACTTTTAAAAATGAAATGATGGTAAAACTTATGGCCATTTATGCTTTTACTTAATTTTTTAGTAAGCTAGGAAAAGGGAAGACAAAACAAGGAGAAGCAAATCATGACATCATTCGATAAAAATTAAAGAAATTTAAAAAAATTAATTCTAAAAATTTAAAACATTTTAATTTGATATATATAAAAGCGTATTAAGAAAGAAAAAAGAAGATTTAAAAAACGTTATGGTTAACAATCGACATAAATATTTTATTTTTCCAAAAAATAATCAAAATTATCATTTAATATCGATCGATTGAATGTTGATTAATTATTTTTATAAATGATTAGGACAGTAGATTTGAACAAGAAATTTATTAAGCTGCGTTTTTTTATAAACTGAGAAAAAGACGATAATATTTATAAACTAATATTCTATGGTAACGACATAAGATCACATTTTTTATGTCCTAATTAGTATGTCCAAATTAACAAAATAGGATATTACTAATAATATTAATATTCTAGCTAGCCAGTTTGTGAATATTATATCTTAGTCATCTGGTTGACTTAGGTACATTTCCTTACAATAAGTCATGAGATCAACAGTCACGTAATTGGCACGTATTAGAACATACCAGCACGTATTGCTCATTAGCGAGAGTTCGACCACCGCCAATGTTACTGAATTGTCTGGCAATAATTTAATGGAACGCAATCATAAAGGTTATATATACGTAAAAGCTACAATAAAATGATGATAAAAAATCATAAAAAATCTTCTGACTAAACGTCACATACGAGTCATAAAGAAAAGCATAAAAAACATAAAATATTTAACGCAATAGATACTGAAATGAAGGTTACAAATATTTTTTTGTATAAATAGTATTATTCGTTTGCATGTGCAAAGACAGGACTGCATATGTTAAAAATAGGACGATATGACTGTCTTGTGCGCTACACCTTATTGCGCAGAGATAACTTGCTTTTGATTGATTAATGGGAAGAGTCGACCTAGGACGTAGGCGCTCTATTTTTGCCCACGTTATGTGCAGGCCGAATGTTAGAGTTGTCTAAGATTACCCCGAGGTTTTTGTCTGCATGACCCAAGGGATAGGGCAAGGCACGTCTACGTCGCGTGAACAGAATGGTCGCGCTTTTGGAAGGATTGATTTCTATTCTCCATTTCGGAACCATTCTAGAATATTGGCCACGGATTGGGTTTTTTGACTAGCTAGGTAGGATATCTACTGGTTGAATATGCGGTATCATCTGCGACAAGGCTGGTGTCTACAAGTCGGTGCTGTGGGATGTCGTTAGTGTCATAAGGTAAAAGGACTGGGCATAATACGGGCCTTCAGGTACGCCGGCACGGACCGAGTCGGGGTCGTGATTTGGTTCCTCTAGCGGTATCGGAACGTTCGATTCCTGAGGAAGTCTCGTATGATGAGTACGAGACGGTCGGGCACTGAGTTTATTAAGCTTGTACATTAGCCCTTCGTGCCATACTTTGTCGAACGCCTTCGCCACGTCGAGGAAAGCGCTCTCGTCTGATAGCCTCGTATTAAGCTGATTTAATTTAACAAATTCACTGCATCACGGAGACGTGACGCAGTAAACGAATTTAGTTAGTGCTAGAGTGTTGCCTCAGGCCGAATTGAATGGGGGTAGGGAGCCTTTAGATTCCATAAAATCTAATAAGCGGCTAGGACGAGAAGTTCGTAATTTTCCAAAACCCTGAGGAGGCTAATGGGACGATAGGAACAGGGAAGTGCAGGTGGTTTGCCAGGTTTTAGGATCAGTATAACTTAAGCATCTTTCTAAGTGTTTAGGAAAATACCCTTGAAAGGGCTGCTTTATATATTGGACTAAGAGTTTAATCAAAGGTTCCGGTAGGATTTAATGACGCGATTACTTATGCCGTCGGTTTCGGAGTTTGAGGTTTTGATAATCGACTTGACTTCGCTTTCGGTTACGGTGAAGTTGGGTCAGTAGGAAGTTGGTTCAATCGATCGACCTCGCTCTCAACCTTTTGGCGGTGAGCGGCATCGATCATGGAGATTGTTTGCGTGCATTGAGCCTCGGGCTGTCGGCTGACATTCGGCTTTTCTTCATCGAGAAACGCTAAAGGAACATCAGGAAGGTTAGGATGGGATAGAGAGCGGCATCGGAGGAATACCGGTACCGCCCTTCAGGCTTTTGGGTAGTTGCCAGAAGGCAATATGGGATGGGTGCAAATTGATTAGATCTTTATCCCACCGATCGTTCCTGGATTCAGCTATGCGCGTCTTGGACTGATGTTCAGGGCGCGTGACGACAAGTAGACCGAGGCTATGATATAGGTGAGTGTCCTGTCATACTAGCCACAGACCGAGGCTTCTAGATGCGTTAGCGTCGACGGCGTGTCGATTTCACACAGTGCAGTGACTTTTATAATAAATGAGCGTGGCGCAGTGAGCGCTGGTCCGTTCATTTCTTATAATGTTATAATTAACGATTATCGGATCGCTTCTACCGGGTTTAGGAATGTCTCCTTCCTAGTAGAATGTCAAAGTCCGTTTTCGAAGGAAAACTGAAATTATGTCTTTGTTCCTTGAGACCGTTTGCGTTAAAGAAAGATATTTCACTGCCGGAGCTTTAGACGGCCGGGCTGTTTTCTCTATTTAGTAGCGGGATACTTTCATTTGCGTCCCATAATTAAGTCGACTAGTTGCCTATACTTACGAAGTATGGCAGGCGGGCTCGAAGTTTCCGACGACGCGTCGGAACTCCGCTATAGGCGATCGAGCTCTGCGAAGTCCGGCTAACGTTTCGAAGTTGCCGCCATTGCTATGGTTAGCAAACTGTGGGGCGCTACGCGGGGCTCTTGTCTGTGGTGTGGCGCCACGCGGGGCGCTCGGCGCTTCCTGTGGTGGCGGTGGTTGTTGCCTCGTGTGCATTAGTGCGCTACGCGAAACGCTTGGCTGTGTTCGCCACGCCGGAATAGGTCGAAGGGGCGGGAAGGATGTGAGAGGAGGCACCTGAGGGCGCCTTGGGACGGATGAGGATGGTGGTGCCTTGCGCTTGAGTGCTTAGGGCAGCCTAGGTAGTTGGCCGTGGCCGGTGCTTTAGCAGTTCACGCATGCCGGCGGTTCATAAGTGGTGAGTACTTCCCTATCTCTGGGTCTAGGGCAGTCAAGAGTGCCGTGGTCATCAAGGCACTTAACGCAGCGAGGGCGTGCGTGACAGTTCCGGGCCGAGTGGAGCAGGAACCCTCCTGTGTCTTCGTCCTCAGTGACTGGGCGGGAGTTATCGAGCTCCATTTCGGAGTCCGATTGGTTGGGCGAGGTAAGCGGGGAAAGGGTGTCTGAGTGTATGGTGGGACACTTCTCTGACGCGCGTGTGGTTGCTCTCGTGGAGCGGGATGTGCGCTTGTAAACGAGTTGCCCCCCTTGCGCGGCGAGGGCTTCACGAATCGCGCGTATTGTGTCCGCCGGCGGACGATTTTTTAGGTCCTCGAGGTGTCAGAGTGAAGTCCAGGTGTATACCTACTGCTGCCTAGTGCAACAATCGACGTTATAATTGACTCTAATTTATAGCACGTGGGTGGCGTGCTTGTTAATAATCTACGTTCGCGGTGAAACGTGGCAATAAGGAACTAAAAGTATATTGGTCCCTACATCTCAACAGAAACCTGTGAACGGGGGAAAAACGGTAAGGACTCACCGGACGGCTGCGCACCTATCTACGCTGAGGCGCGTACGCCGAAAGCGTCGACTCTGTCACTCCGGCACATACTGACACTAACACTGCACAATCACTACTGCACTTGTGCAACTCGGTGTCTTCTCTCTTCTTGCCACTTGACGGCGTCAGGGGATGGGCGTGGCCAGGGGTGGGCCAAGCGGACAGCGCAGGTAGCAGGGAGGATCGAGTCCGATCGATCTGAGGGCTAAATGTGAACTCTTTCGTTTTTTTTTTTATTTTGTTTATTTTTTTTGCTTATTTGGGTAAATTGCTTTCTTTTTATCTAATATTTCTTACAAATATGCAAAAATATTTTTCTTTAAAATTTAATTATGGGAAAAGAAAGAAAATAAACCTTTTACGTTTGCATAAAAACGTCAAGGATTGTAACAGATGTCGTTGGCAAAATCTGTGTCTATCTTGATTTTTAGATAATAGTTTTGTGCACGTGTCACTAGGAGCTCAAAAAATATGAAATATTTTACGAAAACGTAAAAAATTGATGTCACAAAATATTTATTCATATCTTATTTTAACTGACTTTTCATATAAAAAAGTTTTATCTTTAAATATTTTACCCTGTTTCTACTATTTTAGATATTCTTTGTATTGTGGTCCAATTTCAATAAAATAAAAATGCAACAAATATTTTAGGGGGTATAAAACGATTAAACCTTCTTACGTCATTCATCTAACTGCTTTCGCAGCCTATTGGTATATGCGTGTGCCTTAGAAACTTAGAAACCGGAGGTCATGGGTTCGAATCCTGCGGAAACTCAACAAGTTTTTATTGTTGTTTATTGGTCAGGGCAATTTGGGCCAATTACCTAATTGTCTATAAAGTAAGATGATCCATTCATCGGATGGGCAAGTAAAAAGTTGGTCCAACCACCAACCCGCATAGGACCAGAGTGGTGAAATACGATCTAAAACCCCCTAATGGATTAGGGTGTATAAGGAGAGGCCTAAGTCCAGCAGTGGATTATCACAGGCTGATGATTTATGTATGTACGTCTTTCATCATCATCATTATCAGCCTGTGTCAGTACACTGCTGGTCACAGGCTCCCGTAATGCACGCCAACGCTTCCAACTTCGGTTATTCTCATCCAGCCCACAACAGTTTAGCGAATGTCGCCACTCCATTTTGCCGCACGGCGTCGAACTACGTTTGCCGAGCCTCGGCGCTCGGGGAACTTTCTGACTTCAGTATTCTTCAATTCTGCAGCTTATGTGACCAGCTAAATTAAAGTATATTATAATACAATTTTAATTTGAATTGTCCTAGAATAATATGAAATTAAATTTGCGAAGACAGACAGGCCATGACGAGGATTACGCCGCTAAAAACGATTGCGGACGGATCTAATGAAATTAAATTATATATATATACTGCTTGGTTTTATTTATATTTTATTAATCATTGACATACATCTACCATTACAGAAACATTAAAAACATTATTGCAACCGCATGGTGAATAATAATGTCTGACGTTCTTATTCGTAATATAATACTAAATTTATTCATTGTCAGCTTAGCTACTTTTTTACTACAGACAAAACTCTTTGCAAAATTACACATTAGCCGAAGAAAATACGGGAGTTGATTTAATATTTTAACCTATAAAAATGTAGCATTTTTATTGAAATGTTGTTATCAAGATGACTAATACAATACGAATTGTATCTAGATGATTCACCGTTCATTGCTTTCCTATGCATTTTTAAGGTATCGTTAATATCTTTAGTATCAGTATTAAGAGTAAGTATGTAGATATCATAAGAATGATTTCAAGATTTCAAATGTAACATGCTTTGTTTTAACTCTTCTGGATCAAGCTGGATTAAAACTACATTGCGATATACAACGACTTGAACTCTCGTGTGATTGTGGTTGCAAAAATAGTAGGAAAAAAAAAATATGCATAAAAAAGCAATCATGTTCTTCTAAACTTATTGTGACATGAAAAACCTTTCAAAGCAGGACAGAAATAATATAAACTTTTAATGACTTAGCATTTTTGCTGAATTGGTTGCCAAAATTTAAGGTATACTAAATGTTTACTATTCGTATATTTAATAGTCACTCCTGACCTTGTTGCCCAGAAGAGATCGTAAATAGCGATAAGGTCACCCTTGCCATATTTCAGTTTAGCCTTAATAAATTTAAATTATCACTTTAATTTAAGCAATATAACGTTTATCTATTTATACGTTTGATTTTATATCTATTCAACCAGAGTGAAAAGATATTATTAGTAGGCAGGATAGAAATGCTAATTGCTAAACTTATTATAAGATTTTCTCAATTATAAAAAATTGTTTCAATCAAATAATGCTTTCTCAATCACAGATTGATCAAAAGTTGAATTTATTGTATGAAGCACGAGACAAATAAGTACCTGTCCGTCAAAGGATTAACTGACGGTAATTAATAGAGCTCATTAGAAGTTCCTTTAGTGCAAATATGTATATGTATATAAGCGAACATAGAAATAATTAGAACTTTCTGTGAAGGTTAAGTCTGATCAGAGCGAAAAAAAAAATAAGTTTCATGTACAAATTAGTATAAGTTAATAATTTTAGGCAGTATATCGTTAGCACAAAAGGTAAATTAATGGTATTTGGATAACCGTCACGATATATGCGTACACCAAAGTTCATAATTTGCTAATGTATTCAGTGTTGTGTATATAAGCAGAGCGGTTCAATATTTATACAAAGCTTGATCGTTGACAGCTCAGGTTGCTAGAAGTTTAATGTAGTCGAGTCAAAAAACTATCGAGAACAGTGATGTATTGTGTAAAGAAATGCAAAACATAATTTAAAAGTGATAGCATTTTGTCTGACAGAGCTGAACCGTAAGGCAGATAAGGTATATTCAATTCTATTAAAACCGTTCAGTGTGATTGTTCCGTCAACAAAATTAATTATTTTCGTGTATCCCTATTACCTCATGCAGTCATATCGTTTCGTATTACAAACACATTGATTGATTTGTTTCGTTCAAGAGAAAACATATATTTAATAAATTTTATGTAAATTATACCTATTTTGCATAAATCGAAGAATTTAGTATTTTTTTTCTATTTCAACACTTTTTTCGCAAGGTTAACATCATACATTATCAGCCTTTAATAGTCCACTGCTGGACATAGGCCTCCTCTAGTACACTCCTATCCATTAGGGGGTTTGGACCGTATCCCACCACGCTGGTCCAATGCGGGTTGGTGGGTGGACCGACTTTTTTTACATGCCCATCCAACGTTTGGATCACCTTACTTTTCAGACAATTGGGTGATCGGCCCAAATTGCCCTAACCAACTAGGGAAACAACAATGAAAATTTGTTGAGTCCCCGCAGGATTCGAACCCACGATCTCCAATTCCTAATGTTCACGCCCATACCGCTTGGCTACGGAGGAAGTAAGTACGGATACAAATAATTAAATCATAGGTTCCAATAGATTTGTATCTTAAGACGGGATTAATAATAATGGCAAAACAATCCAGCTAAGAATTTCACTACCTCAATCGTTTATAGTGAAATTAATCTCTAAAATCGATTTACACCAGCATTATCATATTCGAAACTATTGTTAAAATCAATTTTACAGGCTGCCAACCGAAATCAAGTAGCTACTAACTCGAATTTGCCTTGCATACATTTCCTTTTGTAAGGTATGCACAATCGATCTTTTCAATACAATACTTATTAGTTTTTGTCGTTGTTAACTGATACTTGTTGCATGTTTCTTGACTTTGACATATTAGACAATTAATTTTGAGAATTTTTTTGTGCTTTGTGTGGTCATTTATAGCTTTTTTATTTATGAAGGTTGTTTTACTTCCAAACTCATTCTTTGGTAAACTTCATCCAACTCAGACCTTGCGGGAAGCTACCAGAATCCCACCACGCTGGTCCAACGCGGGTTCAGATTCTGCGGGGACTCGGTTACTTTTTTAAGTTATTTCCTGCTTGGTTAGGACAATTTTGGCCGATCACCTAATTGCCTGAAAAGTAAGATGACCCATGCGTCTTATGGGCATGTAAAAAGTCGGTCCATCTACCAACCCGCATTGTTTTTATTTAGTTTTGTTTAAATATTTTTAAAATAATTTTATATTATTTATCAACTGTCATTAAGGGCATATTCATAAATTGTTTACATAAAAGCTAATTTAAACTAGTTTAAATGCCAGATAACAACTGTTCGGTTAGATATTATGTATTGCTTTAATTTTATGCAAGAAATAATATGTCTGGGATGGATTTTGTAGGATACAGCTATAAAATCTCCAATAAAATGACATTTATAACTCTAGTTTTATACACAAAATAACATAAATAAAACAATTATAGTTAATCGGTAATATTGTTATTTCAATCACTTGTTATACTTTCGTAGTTTATTTAAAAGAGAGAGAGTTTATTGATATTATCAACAATCAGACGGAATCGCGGTAAAGCTTCTGAACGCGGACGGAGAACCAACGCTTATGGTGTGAAAACTTTTATGGGGATGCTGCTGTTCTTCAAGAAAGGTAATAAAAGCTTTTTAAAAAACTATGGAATGATTTCCCTCGTCCCGCTTCTGGACAAGACGTCTTCCAACCATCCGAAAAAGCTAGATTCTAAAAGGCGTGAGTACCATAGACCACATGTATACCGCGGCAGATGGTGTAGAAAATTGAAGAGTATATGGCCCCATCGCTAGGGTCACAGGAACTCTTTGAGAATCTTTTGAGAAGCCCACCAGCGCTAACCGCCATCTCGGTCTTATGGCTATTCTGCCTCTCTCTGGGCGCGTCGGAACTAACGTGCCCTTCGTCTCGGCTCCAATACATAAGTAAGAGACTCCCCGAGTCTGTTACTCAGGGTCCATGGGAGCCCGGGGCCCAGCCAATGCAGGTACAAGACTCCCAGTCCCCAGCGGCGGCCTAGTTACCATGCCAAATGTTCCATTCTCCCACGGCCCCACCACAACACATCAGCGATGCAGACAGAATATGTGTTATTAGTGATATCTGTTATTAGTTTTTATCTCTTCACAAGTTTAAAATTACAACTCTTCGCAAATGATTTTATAATTGGATTACATAATTTTATTAATAAAATACCACATAATAAGAGAGAGAGGTTTTTCAATTTATGCAAGATTAGTTTAATAATTACTTTATTAAATAATGCAAATAATACCCATCGTAGCTATTATTCTCAACCTAATTATAAATATCACGTACAACGTTAGAATGGCTTTGACAGCCAGAAACAACTTTAGTGTCAACGTGTGAACATTTTCACAAAAGGAAGGGTAAATTATTCTAGTTCATTGGTGTAGGTATTAATTATTGAAAGAATTAAAAGTCGTAGGTCGTAAGCTTGAGGAAAATTAATAGCTTTAAAACCGGAAGCAAATTAAACGTTTCTATGTGATAAAAAAAACAATTTTGTACTTATGCTGAATACACATGTTTTAATAAAAGACACATTTTTTCTAAAAATTTTATGAAGAGACCAAAAGTTTAAGTTGACTTTGTTTCAAAATATTTTCAGCAGAGATCTAGCAAATTTTGTAGCAATTTTTTAAAGGATGTATATATAATTATTTCTATTGCTTGTGAATATTATACATTATTAAAAAAATTACTTTACGGATTTTATCGCGTTTATTTTACATTTTAATTCCCGACGTTTCGAACACTTTCCAGCGGCCGTGGTCACGGGTAGACTACCCCGTGACCACGGGGTTAAAATCCTAAAGTAATTTTATTTAATAAGGATGTATATAGTAAAAGTTGATTAAACCTAAATAAAACTTAAAATAGCTCAGGTTATATCTTGTTTAATTTAATTGCTTATAAACATTTTATACATTGGTATGACCTCTCCTTGATAATTTATTTACGATACAAACAACTTAGTCCTTTAGAAATTTCGATAAACCCTCATAATGTATTCAGCGAAGTTGGAAGTTAACCTGCTTTAGTATTCGATGTTATAAGAGCTGTGCGATGACATTTCAGTGTACCGTTTGAAGTAACAGTGTTAATACAGGCAAACATTTAAATACAATTATCAAATGTAGGCATCTACCAAAGCAATTTTAAAACGATAGCTTGTTTTGGAATCTACGTTAATAATGAAGAAGCATTAACTCAACTTATTCCAACGTCAGGTGTCCCAAAGTTTTCAGTTTCAAATTGTTTTAAAATGTTTCAGTGCGACCTACATAAAAATTATTTTAAAAAGTTTCCATTATGTAAAGAAAGCAAAGTTTATTTTTATTGCTATCATAGGATTAGAGTCCGACGAAACTGTTTTCCGGCCGAAACCGAAAACCGAAACTGAATTGCGTGGCTTCAGTTTCAGTGCTGAAACCGAAACTCGAAACTCACGTGATCAAGTATAAAATTCTTAAAATACTAAAATATGGAGCTTTTATGCCTATTATTTTGCTTTATTTTAGGCATGGAATGGAGACAGTATATAAAACGTGTGGTAATCGTTTATTTCAGTTGCTAATAATATTTTTATGTAACAAAATATTAAAAATATATTAATTTCTTATCAAATAAATTTCTTATAGCAATATGAGTTATTTATAAAGAAATTAATAATTGACTGTTATAAAGACTAAGTATTGGTATTTTGAAATCTTACTAATTAATACTTTGGTTTGCATTTGTAGTTCCGAGGGGGGATCAAAAAGTAAATATGATGAGATAGAATATAATGACTATGATAGCTTAATTATTTATTTTTCTACATAATCTCCGAGTCCACCTACACACCAAGTCCAGCGTTCCAAGTTATCAATGCTTCAATTCCTTTAAAAAAAGATTGTCTTGGTCCTGCAAAAAGGTCACCACGGCATCGTTTACTTGTTATATAGTTTTCTTTATGTTTCCCTTTTTAGTATT